>JACEGR010010135.1:0-20933 GCA_014170235.1 Listronotus bonariensis
CCTTTCATGTAACCACAACCACGAGCTTCGGCACTTTCAATGACTACAAATGTAAGCAGATATTTACTTTTTACCAAGAAAACAATAGTGTGGTTGTGTGTTTAATCTCATAAATAGTTTATAAAACCTAATAAAAAAATATTGAATTTATAATCTCCGGTACATATGGGGATATTGTTGAAATGCACTATTTTTTTCTTAGATTTTTGTCCCCATAATTATGATTTAAACATTAATGGAAAGCTAAACACCAGAAAAGTTCTTTACTATCTTTATTTTCATTGACCCAAATCAAACATATAAAACGGAAAAGTGGAAAAATCGAGGAAGTGTAACTTTCTCTCAAAATCAAGAATACAGATCAAACAGTTGATTGTTCGAAAAACTACTAGTTCGAGCAACTATCAGTTCGAATAAATACCAGTTTTAACAACTATCTGTTCGAATAACTGTCCATTCGAAAAACTGTTCTGAAAAATTGTAATTTAAAGAATAGTCCTAGATTCCTTTATTCCACAATAACTAAACTGTTTAATAAATTAAATCCAAAAATTCCAATAGATTTTGAAATATTAACTTTTTAATACCAAAACACATTAAGTGGATTATTTATGCAGTAATACCTTTTTGCATAACCCATCTATACTAGTCTACTAAATAAACTAAAATCAAAAATTTAATAAATAGCTTGCCCGTTTTAAAAGCAGCTGTTTTAAGCAAAAGCTTTAAAAACCATAAAATTGGCAAATGAACCGCAATGCTTGTTCATCTTTCATTTTGTTTGGCAGGCGTGGTCCTTTTGTTTTGGGTTAATCCGGTGTTTTTAGTACTTACCAAAAATTAGTTCGCCTAAATACGATGCAAACAATATAGCTTACATTTTAACTATTGTGTTGTGTGTTTTGCAGATATTTTTAGCAAATAGTAGGAGGGTTTCAAAATATTCGGAAATCCCTTTTAAACATCAAATAACTAAACATAGCTACAATTCCATGTTCGTTTTTGCTATGAAAGTCTCTTAATTATGAACTGGTTCTGTAGAACTTGGCTATTGGGTCAGGATTTTTCCTAACCTCAAAAATTTGATAAAATCCGCAGTTTTGACGGTTTTCTGCAATTTACTATATATTACTGTGGGGTGCTGAAGCAAACATGACCTCCAATTTGTTTTTAGGATGTCTAAATATATTAAAAATGTCCTTGGAAAAACGTATATTACATCTCTGTGTTAAATACTAAAATAGTTTTTTTACATTCACGTTGTGGTTTAAATATACCACCATGTGATTTTTAATTTTATTTAAAACCCTTAAGAAGGCGCGCGAAGGTCAAATTAATACCCAGTATTGTCAATTTTATAATACCTTTGAGATTTTTACAATTAAAAAAACATCTCTAGGTACCTGCCCTAGCCTTTGTTGGGTATATGCTCAAAATAGGAAAAAACAACACCATTCATTCAAAAATTTTACGTCTTTTGCGGCTGGGTAAATTTGAACTCCAAGCGGCTTCTTCAAGCCATGTACAGACTTGGATACAATCGTAACAACATTGTCGGCCGACTATCTTGTTCAAAAAATTTCAGCACAAAGTTGGCCAACATTTGCAGATACAAGTGTTTTGCGTCCCCACTAGTTTTAAAGCTCGTACAAACCTGCAGAAGTTTTCCATATTAAATGGAAAACAGGCGACTTGCCGATTCCTTGGATGAAAACGCCCACCGATGTTGCCGTGGCGTTTGCAACTAGTCGGCCGACCGATGTGTAAGATTCAAGATATAGTCGGTCAACAAATGTTTTCTGGCTTAAAGTTACAGTTTAAATATAGTTTAAACGAATTTTTATATCGAGGTGGGAGAAATTTGGGGAGTAGGAACAAATGTATTATTTTGTCTCCGACAAAAAGAAAATAAGATATCAAATTTTTGTGTAAAGTATAAACTGCCAATCTGCAAACAGCATATAAATACAATTTGTGAGCAATGAGAGCTAGGCTCCAAGACAACAAGATGGAACAGCTTTAGAATAAACTTCCACTTAATTCGCTATTATAAATATTTTAAATGTTATTTCTTTGGAAGAAGTACATTTTTTCGTTTCATTTTATGTTTTTCGTGCCAAATGTAAACATTATGTTAGAAGTAAATAGAATGTTAAAGATTACACAGGCACACAAAAAAAAGTTTTTCAAACTGACACCGGAACATATTATTTTTGTGTATTTTAACGGCTGAATCCGAATCTGAAGCCCGTTTTGATCCAGCATGTCCCAGTTTTTTGTAAATTTCAAATATAACCTAAAAATTTGGTCATGTGGAAAACATTGTGTCGAGTTGGCTGGGGGTTTATTTTTTCAGTTTTCCTACTGGAATGCGCTATGTCGCGGTTCCAGTTCAGAATACTTTTTTTTGTGTGCCTGTGTTGGCTCCCCTAATTATTTTAGAGAAAAATTCTATTGAAGTTTATTGAAGAGCATGCAAATCTACGTCCATGGTAAAAACCAGTTAGCGTGACATAACGTTAACATTTTAAAATTTAGTGCTTTATTATTATCAAAAAATCGTAGAGCGAAAATATTAACCATAAGTTATACAACTGAAGAAAAAGTATTCATGATTAAATGGTACTATCAAGGAAATAGTTACCAAAAGGTGTTAGACAGGTTCGCTGCTCAGTATCCGAATAGACCGATTCCCGGAAAATCAACAGTCGATAGGACTATCAAAAAATTGAGACCAAAGACTTCAGATGTGAAGCTAGGAAGTATCAAAAAGAAGAAAATGTAAGAGATGACATAGAGACTTGGAAATTTTATGAGTGAGTACAAGGAAACTTCAGGATATCATAGGAAAAGATCAATAAACAGTGCTCCGGATTTTAAAAAGGCATATATACATTTCATATAAATATAAAAGACATTAGGAGCTAAGGAATGGGGATGAAAAACGACGGCAGGAATTTATTTTTTGACATGATGGAAAGGGCAAACATGGACAGGGAATTTTTAAGAAATATTTGTTTTACTGATGAGTGCACATTTACGTTAAACAATGAACCCAATCATCAAAATTACCGATACTGGAGCAAAGAAAACCAACACAGATTTTTCGAGACGAGAACGCAATATTCACAGAAAGTAAATGTTTGGGCGGGAATTTTCCGACAACATATTATTGGACCATTTTTTCTTAATCAAAATTTGAATGCAGAATTTTATTTGGAACTACTCGAAGAACTAATTTTACCCGCTTTAAATGATGTATCCAGGGAAAATCAGAAAATTTGGTACCAAATGGATGGCTGCCCGGCACATAATACCCTGGCTGTTCAGGAATATTTACTCAATGCTTTTAATGGAAATATTATTGGCCTACATCACACCAGAAATTGGCCAGCCAGGTCTCCTGATATTTCGCCAAATGACTTATTCCTCTGGGGCCATTTAAAAAGCATGAGATACTAGAGATACAAGGATAAAAATTACTCTAATCTAGATGAGTTAAAAAAATAATAGTTCTGCAGAATGCAATAAAATTTTAATTTACCAGTTAGCCAATGTAAGACAATTTTACGAACGTCTGGGTTATTGTCTAGCAGTCAATGGAGGAATATTTGAAAATTTTCTTAAATCTTAAGTTTATTTCCAACATATTAATTATTGTAATAATATTAATAATTTATTGAAGCATGTAAATATCATAAATGTCATAATTTCTTGAAATTTGTTAGTCTAGTTTAGTTTAACTTTACTTAATTCGTTTGTATAAATACAACTTTAATCTTTTCACATTTCGATTTTTTGATAATAATAAAGTACAAAATTTCAAAATGACAACGTTATGTCACGCTAACTGGCATTTTTATTGTTGTTCATAAATATGAGGCGATAATAATGTAACAATTTTTAAAAATATATTAGCATCTAACTGGCAAACGGGTTAACCGAAAAATCTAAAGTTTACCATGTACGTAGATTTACATGCTCTTCAATTAACTTCAATAGAATTGTTCTCTAAAATAATTAGGGGAGCCAATAATTGACCCCATTAAAAATTACATGGGATTTCCTATGTTCCGCCCGGCGATACATCACCCGGTATATGTTTTTCTATTTCAGTAATAAGGGTCAAACTACGATACCTATACCGCAATGTGTACTTATAAATTATTATTACATAACTAGCTTTTAAAAAAATAATAACAGTGTCTTCAATTAAAATACCATTTAAATTTTTTAATATAAGTATTTTTTTCTGGGCAACTTCTTTATAAAATTAATTAAACATTGAAAAAACGCTTTAAACTAAAGATTTAATTAAGCAGTAAAAAAACATACAAAGAAAAAGTGACTTTAGGGTGTATATTTGACCCCCGCGCGCCTACTTAAGTAATAAGAAGGCAAGCACCCACTTAAGAGTTAAAGAAAAAGCCAACTCTTTTAAATTCTTGAGAATGCCTCCTTATTTACAAATAAAAAACTAGTATAAGTTGATTTAAAAGAAGGAAACAAGGCAACAAACACGAAAAATACCATAAAATCTGATATTGGGCATCATTTAAATTACCTTCCTGAAATTTCAGTATACCATTACCTAGTTAAAATGTTATCAGAAATCAGTGGATCAAAGCCCAAGGAATTTCAAAGCCAGTAATGAAAACCTTTAACATAGGAAAAGAGAGATCCTAGTTATAAGGACAGCAAAGTTGCGTCTTTCAACTACCACAAGAAGTCTTTTTACAATTTTGATATAGTGGTGAGGATTTTGCGCATAAATGCTATGCTTACCCAACTATAACTTAAAAAAACCAATTAAATTTGAAACCCAGTAAAGTGTTACCTACAATTAGAGCGAAAATTTTTTTTGCAAATAAATTTATTTGATACCCTTAGTTGTAGGAAAAATCCATTGGCATCAAGCAAAACTGTCTAGGCAAAAATAAAGGTACAGTTTTTTTTAAAAATGTCATTGGTTTTTAGTTACAACCCTTTAAAGTTCAATTTTTAATTGTATGCTTTTTTAATTGTTTGCATAAGCAAAAATTAATATGATTCATACTTAAAGTATAGACCAACTCAATTGCACCATATCTTTTAAGTAATTGTGGCGAGCAGTGGTGCAGAGGCTAACGCGTCAGCCTCTTACCGCAGCGATCCGGGTTCGAATCTCGGAATCGGACATCGGATTTTTCATTGCTCGTCACCTCACAGTTAGCAATGGCAAACCACTGTGTAGTATTCTGCCATTCCTAGGTGGTAGTTATTTAAAAATAACGTTCGTGGTGGCACTACCGCGTTGTCTAAAAGGTGCTGTGAAATGCAAAAACTGCATGTTTCAGTGCTTGGATAACGTTGACGGAACACGACAATAATGGGTTAAACATCCAGTAACCCGGCACTCACGGTAAACTGGTATTTAGGCATAAGCCTTCGTGAGATGTCATAAAGATAAAAAAATAAAAAATAATACCTATACAGATAGGTCAACGCTACTAGAAACATACAATGATAAATTTTCTACTGTTTGCTTCCATAACTACCACGTATTTGCAATGAAGGTCGTAAGGTATAAAACTCACAAAAACGATGCGATAAATTTGTGGAATGTTTTTTATTACAAAGTCATCATTACAAATTAGATCGTAAATTAATTTTTTTCTTTTGATGACCACTATAATGAAGCTCTAAAGTTTAGCATAAAATAAATTAGCTCTTTATACTTTATAATTTTTTAACTTAGAACTAACCAGGACTAATAATAGCTAATAAGTATTTAACTATCAAATATTGTTATATTCCAACTCAAAATTTATAACAGTGCCTGGGCCAGTAATGAAATGGACTTTATGATGAACCCTTAAAAAACCTTTTAGGGGGTTCCTTTTGACGAGTCTGCCACGAACTTCTATGGTTCTTATGTCAATGTCAAATGTTTCGGATATCAAACTGGGCGAATGGATCACTTTTTTGTCGACTAAGTTTACCACAATGTTTTACATGCAATTTTTAAACATTGTGCCAAAAATCATAAGGGTAAGAGTTACGAAACCCGCCTAGACCAATACCCGAAACATGTCAATAGGCCTTATGGTTTCGTGACTGTACTTACGATTTTTGGCACAATGTTTAAAAATTATATGGCGGTATAAATATGGGTGGTAGACGCGTCAAAAGAAACCCCTAAAAAGGTTTTAAAAGGATGCTTATTAAAAAGTCTATTTTATTACTGGCCCAGACAATATAACAAAAAAAAATCAGTCTAGGTAATGATCTCTCTACCATAATTTTATTATAAAGAATACCCGCTCTAAATTTTGTGATTAATTTTTAAATTACCCTTTATATTAAATGCGATATCACTGAGCTGTAGGCGAGATTGCCAATTCACTTAAGGGCGTAAAAAAATTATTAACTACACGAGATATGATATACACTATTTTATCTGCAAACTTGGCATATAAAAATTAATTTCAAAAATATTTTTTTAAAGTGTGTAAGTAACTTTAAAATATGTTGACTAAATGTTAACCAGCAATTTTTAAAATACAAAACTACAAAACGTTGATATAAGGATAAAATAGCAATAAAAATTATTGGTCTTTGTTAATGGCGTCTTTGACAGATGAAAAGTTGGGTTTAGCAGATCATCGATTCAACACATGATGGGTTAACCAAAAAATATATATTAATGGAAATCGAATGACCATACCATACGGTAACTCAGAAGTCTGAAAAGGCTCATTTACACGTTATTTACAAAAATATTATTAAAAAAAAATACTGCAGAAACTACTTAACCAAGGTATAGGGCAAACTCAAGGAAATATATAGGTATTAAAAGGCCTGTACCATTGATCAACGAATATATAAAGTGTTCTATTTAATAGAAGAGGTTATAATTTCTCTAAATTTTCCACTGCTTCTCGAGACTCTGTAAAATTAATATACATTTTTTTAAATAAATGTACAAATACAAACTAGTAGGTAGCAACTTTAATAACATTTGGAATTTGAAAAATGGCCTGAATTTTCTACTTTTCCATAAGAATATACAATATTTCCCAAATTTAAATATTTAACATTATATTACCCATAACAAAAAAATGTTAATATGTTAGGATTGATTAAAAAAATATATTTAATAAATACAATGTAATCCATTAAAAAAATAAAACATAAATTTATACCATCACGCTTTTGTGAGCAACTGTAAACATAAAAGTATTTTTAAAATGTGAAGTTAAGCCTGGTTATATACCTACGAAAAAAGACATAAGAAAAGTTTGGATAACAGGTAAATAAGCTTTATTAGATTTCTTACTCACACTGTATATCTCTTTTTTTTTGTGTTGCAGAGGGGTGTCATTAGAAAATTATTGCACAGCAAAATAAGGCTAGGCACTAATAATACCGGCCTTATTTTGACATCTGAGCTTGCGCAGATGCATGGTAGGATAAGGGCGCGTCCAATAACGGCGGTGGTAAACGGGGCGCAAGGCCTTCACTAAAGTTTTATTGAACAGGTAAATGGGGCGCAGGGATCTTGGGGTCCATGAAATCGTATAGGTAAATGGGGCGCAAATGTTTTCTTAAAAGTAAAGGTATCGAAATAAAATGTTGGTCTATTTTTAAAAATTTTATTAATTACGAAACATTTATTGCATCAAAAAATATTTACATATTATACACTTGACAAATACGAAATACATTTTACAAAATGTAGTCTATTTATTTCTTTTAACCTATGTTTATTCACAAGTTTTTCCAGTGACCCACACCCCTTCTCGGGAAAGGCTGGCGCCCCATTTACCTATGATATAAAAGTAACCTTACAGGCGTGCAGGTAAAATAGATATTTTCGCGCCCCGTTTACCTCCGTCCCTTAATAAGTATAGTGCCTGGTTTTATTTATGTCGGTTTTAGGTCGTGCCTTATATTGGTCTTATTTCTGTTCGTCTAACCGAACGGCTGCCGATCACAAAATCGAAAAGTTTTTAGAAGTAAAAATACTTCAAACCTTGCTTTTTCAAGTGTATTTCTGTAATTGTGTTAAACAAAAATCTAAAACACAAAACAATAAAGTAAATCTACTAAATTTTTTTCCCTTTTTTTTTAGGTTAATGGTATGGTTAACATGATTTGCAATAACTTTAAATTATGGGTACAAGCACAATTTAAATAAGGCCGGTATTAATAATTCCCGAGCTTCACAAGTCAACTTGCAATAATTCTCTTTTAATAGACAACAGTATAATAAGTGAGTCAAGTATTTAGGTCTAAATAAAACTGCAGTTGCATATAAATATGATAAAGCCGCTCCACTAAAGCCTAACACAGGACTCTTTACTCGTCGATTGCAGTGATCTACTGCACTTACCAACGATTGTGATTGAACACAAAGTGCATGAATCACGTTCTTCTGAACTCGTGACTTTAGTATCGTGACCGTCCGTTGTCGTCAGGTTGAGTGGATCCTGCTTAGCGTTGGTAATAATGTTGTTCACTGTCACTTTTATGAGATGGCCGATAAAGAATGCTGCTGATCTTGTAGATTTCCTCGATTACATTTTATACGGCTGTTATTGTTCCTGCTGCCTTTGATCTCTACTTGTTTTTTGGTTTCACTTATGAAGAGTAATGTAATAACGAAATCCCATTGAAAATAGAGGTTTTTTAAATACTAATATTTTTCTTAAAAACCTAATTAAAAACTTTAACTTTAAAAGGGTCTAAGTGCCAAAAATGAGATTTTTGCTTAAAAAGGTTCTATATACAATGCCTAACGATATTAAGAGGGTTCCACATGCCGTCGGTAACCCACTTCTAAAATGTAGGGATATTCATAGCGTAGGGTAAGCCGGGGTAAAACTGCTCTTGGGGAAATGCCGCCCACACCTATACTTGATAACCATATTGCGTATAGTCGCGGAAGCGGGGGTATAGTGTGGGGGGAGTGACGACAGACCAAGCACTGGCAAGTTTCCCCAATTCACTCGCAGCAGGAAGGAGAAAAGTGTCTGAGTTTATTTGCGGTCGCGTGGATATAATTTTTGGGTGAATAATTTTATTGGCACATTAAGAACGAGATAAACCCATAGGATCGCTATACTAAGGGCTGACTAAAGATTAAGGTTAAAAAGAAAGCAAAAATAGTATGGAAAACAAAACATAATTAAAAAACCACTAAATTAAAGAAAGCTAAAGCAAAATCTTACAAACAAAAAGATTTTCAAAAAAGTTCTACAGAATCTGAAAGTGAAAATAATATTTGTAAAGATAACAGTAATGATAACATGGAATTGGACGATAAAAATTACAAAAAATGCAATATTTGTGAAAAATTAAAAAAGCGATAAAATTTAGTGGTATCATTGTACCATATGTGAATTATGGTCACATGCCATATGTTCTAGGTAGGAACTCCACTGAAGGCTATATTTGTGACTTATGTGCCAAAACTAAATGTTATTATTAGATACTAATAGATCGTTTCTATTTATTTATACATATTAGTTTCTACAAAGGACTCAGCTATAAGCATAATTTTAACTTAATTTAGTTGAAGTCATTAATATTTGTTAAGTTTAACTACAATTAAAGTAACAAAGTCAGAGTCTCAAATTTGTCAAATATATTAAAAGGTGACATGTTTCGCCGTCTCCGGCATCATCAGACCTAAAATAATGTATAAAACCCGTTACACAGAGAAATAAATACAATAAAATAACAAAACTCACCTAACTATTTAAAAACAACAGTTACATTGACAGAACAATAAAATAAATAATCAATACAAATCAGCTAAAATCAAAGAAGAAGAATGAGGTTGAGTAGTTAATACAAAATGTATAGAGTACGGTAGAGCGGTAAGGTAGACATAGCCTTATAAGGTTGCTCCGGTAGCACAGGCCTAGTTTATGTGAAGAAATAAAGAGAATAACCAATATGACATTCGACGACAATGAAGGGTCAATTTTTATTATTGTTTAAGGTTATTAAAAATTAAATGAGGTTCAAAAGTGAACACTTCATTTACGCACGTAAGAATGGGGCTTGTTTTGGCTTTCGAAATTTCCATTTTCTCCAGCAAGTCTAGTTTATTTCCCTTGTCACACACATGCAAAACTTTTATATTGTCAGGTGTTTTGACGTGATGTCCTGATGTAAGTAGGTGGTTCGCAAAAGCCGAATTAGTGACATAGACATCAGTGTTATTATATTTTTCGTATTGTTTTATATGTTCTCCTACTCTTGTAGATATTTTTCGACCTGACTGGCCAACATAGACTGCAGGACAGTCGCCACATTCAAGTGAATATACACCAGATTTAGAAAGTTGGTCTACAGGATCCTTCGACCGAACCAAGTGTTTTTTTAATGAATTGTCCGTCCTGAAAGCAATAGAAATCCCGTATGGTTTAAAAAATTTGGCCAGTTGATGAGAAACACCACCAAAAAAGGTCATAGAACGAAAGTTACAAATTTCTTTAGTTGTTGAATGTATTATATTATAGGACAATTTATATTTGTTAAGAAATTTGAAATAAATTTTATTAATTGTGTTTACTGGAAAACCGTTATTAAACGCCAATAATTTAATGACTTTAAGCTCCTTCTTAAAAGCTTCATCAGATAAGGGTAAGTTGAATAGCCTGTATAAAAATGATTTAAAAGCTGCATATTTATGACTATAGGGGAATTTGAATTAAATTGAATAATGTTGTCAGTTGCTGAAGGCTTTCTGTATACCTCAAACTTAACCCCGGCACCTTTACGATGTAGCAGAAGATCTAAAAAGGTAATTTGCCATCCGTCTCCACTTCCAAAGTAAATTCTATTTTAGGGTGTAACAAGTTAACAAAATTAAGAAAATCGGCAAGCATCCTATCATCCCCTCCCCACAATATGCATATGTCGTCCACATATCTCTTTTATCCCAGCAAATAGCATGAAAACCCGCTTGTCATAATCCTCTGCTCCAAGTTATATAAAAACCTCACTCAAAAATGGAGACAAGCAAGAACCCATTGCTAGGCCTTCCCTTTGTCTGTACATCTTTTTATTAAATTGAAAGAAATTTTGGTCTAATACAGTTTCAAGCAAGGTAACACTGTCCTGCAGTTTATGTTGGCCAGTCAGGTCGAAAAATATCTACAAGAGTAGGAGAACATATAAAACAATACGAAAAATATAATAACACTGATGTCTATGTCACTAATTCGGCTTTTGCGAACCACCTACTTACATCAGGACATCACGTCAAAACACCTGACAATATAAAAGTTTTGCATGTGTGTGACAAGGGAAATAAACTGGACTTGCTGGAGAAATTGGAAATTTCGAAAGCCAAAACAAGCCCCATTCTTACGTGCGTAAATGAAGTGTTCACTTTTGAACCTCATTTAATTTTTAATAACCTTAAACAATAATAAAAATTGACCCTTCATTGTCGTCGAATGTCATATTGGTTATTCTCTTTATTTCTTCACATAAACTAGGCCTGTGCTACCGGAGCAACCTTATAAGGCTATGTCTACCTTACCGCTCTACCGTACCCTATACATTTTGTATTAACTACTCAACCTCATTCTTCTTCTTTGATTTTAGCTGATTTGTATTAATTATTTATTTTATTGTTCTGTCAATGTAACTGTTGTTTTTAAATAGTTAGGTGAGTTTTGTTATTTTATTGTATTTATTTCTCTGTGTAACGGGTTTTATACATTATTTTAGGTCTGATGATGCCGGAGACGGCGAAACATGTCACCTTTTAATATATTTGACAAATTTGAGACTCTGACTTTGTTACTTTAATTATAGTTAAATCTATGTTGAGTCTCTTTGAGAAAATGGACAGATTCTTAAGTATATTTGTTAAGTTGTTGGTAATATGACTTTGCTCATACATACGGATTTGTGCGTCATTACCCCATGGTCAGGGGCAGTACCGCTCAAACCTGTATTTTTTATATATTTTAATAAAAGTTTTTTCTAAAAGTTTTATACGATTTGTGTTTAAATACTTATTAAGAAATAGGTAACCCATTTTTTTTGTTATAATTTTAAAATAAGAATTTAAATATTAAAAATATCAAGGCTTTTCATAAAGTGAACGGTATTCCCCGGCTTTCCCTATCACATGTGCCATTATATGTAAAGATTATTTATGCTTTCTACTCATAACTTTTAACTACCCAAATGGCAAATAGACCCTTTTAAATTTTAGTTCTTCAATTTATAAACACGTTTTGCAACTGAACACGTTCACGTGCGGAATTTTTGTCAATGCGTTTAACGCAATAAAAAAGTAAAGCCTATGCGTAACGCCATCCGAAATGTTTATATGCAGGAATTCTTTGTCTAATCTCGACCTGCTAGCGTTCAACACACTGGAGGTTAATTTGTAACGTATCAAGCTTGCAAAACGTGCTTACAACAAAGGATTATAACGTAATTTTTTCTCAGATTTATCTCAAATTTTAATATAATACTCCTAAAGTATTTTCCATTCAGAAAATAAAAAAAGTTTGAATACCCTTCTCTTACCCTTGAGATATAAAGCCAAAAAAATACCTATAGGGTGTCCAACAGTTAATGGTAGACAAACAAACCCACATATTATTTGTGTTGATTCCCAACTATTCTAATTTAATCAAACATATTTGTGTTTAAAAGTTTAATATTTAAAAAGCCACAAGATATATTTGTAAGTGATTTTAATAATTTTTAATACATTTGAAATAGTACTCGGTATTTAGGGGTCATGACAAATTCAGAACCGGTGTTCATGTATTAAGTGAAAAGCGTGCATTTTTAAACAACTCGGGTGTTTTTGGTTTTTGTATGAACCATTTGAATAAAATATTAAACTGTTTTTAAATCTCTGCACAAACATTTTTTTGTAAAAATCGCTTTGAGTTGAGGTTTTTGAAATTTGTATATACTGGTGTTTAAGATATAGCTAATAGGTTGTAATTAAAAGTATTTATTTACTAAAACTACCTAATTTTAAGGCATAAATCTCTAATAGTACAGGGTGTCCCAGCGGGGTATCTTAGTTATTATTAAAGATAGAACCTTGCAGTTTTCACCAGCTTTGGTTGATTTTTTTGTAAAATAGAACATGCCAAAAGCTTGTAAAAAGGCAAATTATTTTTTAACAAATTTGCAGGGTGTTCCATCAAAAAAACTTAACATTGGTCAATATTTTAAAAACAATAATATTTGGAATAAATCTGACTACGCCACTGCATTCTACGAAAAAAATATATATACAAATATTAGTTTTTATTTCTTCGATAAGTTATCAGCCAACTAAGACACAAGGGGTACCTGAACATGCAAAATTTTTAAAATCATCCTGTAGGTCTGAAACTAAGAGGGCTATGATGATTTTGTTTATGACATCTTTCGGTTAACAAAAAAGTAGCTCTGATTCGCGACAACTGCAAGGTTCTATCTTTAATAATAACTGAGACTACCCGCTGTTGCAACCAAAATGGGACACCCTGTACAGTTTCTTGAAGCAATTCTTACAGTATATTGTTTATGTAAATAAAATATAGGAGAGTTCCCTGTTTTAAGGTAGGGCCTCACATTACTGCAATCATCCCCTGGCCGTGCGTTTCCCTGGTGGGGAAATGCGATGCAAAAAATTTGTATTTAATCAAACTGCCGTAAAACACGGCACAAATTACACCTGATTATAAATTAAATCTTTACAAATAAGGTAACACAGTTTTAAGGATTGACCACACATAACCACACCGAGTCATGCACTGTAGCACGGTCGTGTCTCGGTCTTTGAAATAAACCGTTGTAATCAAATGCCGTATGCTTAATATCACCGCTCCGTGTCCGACCATCTACCCCGCATTTAAACAAGTAAACAAACATAAGTTTATTTGATTTTTTAAAATATTAATTTAAAAACTTCTAAAACAAAAGATAACATTGTATTCATAAGTTTTACTTACATATTATTTACAAGATGTGGCAATAAAATTAATTTTACACATTATAATACATATAACCAAAACAATAAAAACTATTAACTTTTATACGTAATAAACTGAAATAAAAGGTGACGCCCGTAAATTCAAAGCTTGATTCGGGGCACATCGGCGCTATCCCATCCCACGTATGACTTCATTTGCTGGGCATGTTTCAGACCGTACGAAACACGATCGTGCTACGATGCCGATCTTGTGGTACATCGGTACGGTTATGTGCGGCCAGGCTTTTACCTATACTACACTTAAAGTTTGGAAAAAAGGGAACAGAGATAAGTAGGAATATCTGTTTTATTTAAACAAAGAGATGTACACACATAAAACAATAGACTTAGATGGTCAAAAATGCTTTGTATATTTTTGAGATCATGAAAAGTACTTTTGAATTTTTCCGAACTAATTTGCCCCACTTTTCTCTATCACCGTGAAATCGGGCTTGGTGCGGTTATGTGTAGCCCGACCTTTACTCAGATAGGACGTAAAAACAAGTTGCGGCGTTTTAGAGAAATTTAAGAACGTAAAGAGGCGCCCCCTATTGACAGCATAAAAATGAACATCGGATCTAAATTTTTTCATGGAACTTAACCGTTAACCATGGAGCTCTTATACAATTTTTAAAAAGAGTTTAAAATTTTCGAAATAAACTACACGTATTTTTTAAACTTTGGTATTTTCAGCTTTTAAACATCGCATTGAATCGGTGTGCTCTGTTGGATACTAGTATTTTGGCTTAACAAATATGTGTTTTTTTGTGTAGTAATAATAAGTAGACACTCAGTATACAAAATGTATTTTTAAGAAAAATGAGTTCTTAGCAGGAACCTCCTGACACGGTCGTAAAAATCGCATTATTTAACCGTTCTTAAAAAGCCATTTAAATACAATTTTAATGAGTGATTAAGTTAGACGGCGATTACTAAACCATTAAACCAGAACAGCGTTAAAGTGTTAAGAGGATGTGAACAATAAAAGCGTTGTTTATAGGCAAAAATAGCTATTTGTGCAGGCACCATTTGCTAATATGTATATGCAGTCGTAAACCCTTTTTCGTTAGTTTGTGTTTCGTTTTTATGTTGAATGAACCGACATCTTGCAGAACAGAGTCTTTGTTTTATCTGTATATTATTTTATTAGTCACTTGCACAACAACTTATTACTATTTTATGCCTTATTTGTTTTCTGGAAGATTAAATTTAAACAAAATATTATTTGGCTTTTCGCCAGAATAAAATTAAAAAGTTTATTTAACATTTTATGAAAATTAAAACTTTTATACATTATGTAGAACTATTCTGCTCTTACACAATATAATAAAAGTTATTATTACTTTAAAAGAAATAAAATAATGAAATATTTAATATTAAGTTGCTTACAATAAAAAAGGTTTCAATCTATAAACAAAGGTTCATTAGCACTCGGTTGAAATTATTTTAATCTAATAAAATAAAATCTTAACAAGACGCCAGACGAGAACTGGGCCAATGGTTTCGTCTCAAAAATGTGGTAAGTTTAGATTTGTTAGTTTACCAAAAATGTGGTAAACAGTTTACCTAAAAATTTAAAGTAAATAAAAATATAATATTTTGTTTAAACTTATTACTATGTAAAATGGGCTTAACTATAACTGCCTTTTCACATTAGATAGACCGACGTTATCGAAGTGTATGGAGTCTAATGAGACCTTTCACCAATGATTTCAAGAATAAAATGGATGAATACAGCGAAAATATAAATTACTCCTGCAGGGGCTTCGCGCAGGGTGCTAGCGGTCATGCGGAGTGAGACTGCTAGAAAATAATAACCGGCTGATCACAGGTTATCAACACGACTTGCTTAAATACCTTGTATTGGTTTTATTGTGTAATCAATGAAAACAATAATACAAAATTTTATTAAACACTAAAAATGTGTTGTGTAGGAATTTGGAAAAAGCAGGTGTTTGAAAAGCAAATTATTAAGTTTTTTCGGTCAATTTATTATAAAAATTTGAAATAATTAATTTTTGATAACTCCAAAATAGGTTTTTAATGCCTCTGTAACAAAAAAGTGTTATCAAAAATGCTTTTAAAATAAATTTTCTAAATTATATTTTGCTTAAAAATGAAAAATAAAGGTAATTTACTCTTGGACAAAAATCAGGTTTTTAAGGTTTTTGCGAACTCTGTATATAAAACCAACATTTTCTCATAGTGAATCCTATTTTTTTTCTCTGCTTTAAAAAATATATATTTTATTCACTATGTCTATATATAAAAAAATAATTTGCATACAGCTTTTACTGAATTTTGGTATACTCAATATTGAAATTTCTATTTTCGTAACATATATTAAATCCCAAAGAAAGCCTGTCAAATATAATATTGGTTATAGCAACAGAATACTTAAATGGGTGTAGAAAATTGCAGACACTTAAAAAAGCAACAGACATATTTAAGAAAAATAGCTAAATTGAATCTATTTTTTTAACGACATTTTGATGAAATTTTTTTCTACTTTTATTGTGTTCATACAATAAATGTGATTCCAAAGTTATATTTAATTTTTATTCTCGTAATATTTTTGCCGTTTACTTATATAGCATATAAGAAAAATACCTTTATTGTTAATTTTGAAAAAGAAAATATTTGCTAAAAGTAATTTCATAATTCAAACAGTTCAATTCAAAATTTAGAAATAAAACTTGTGTTCTTTAGATCTCCCACAAACTCGATTTTTTTTAACGACAAAATACTTTAAATGGTACATTGTTCGACATTTAATATAAATATAAACCGTGCTTCGAAAAAATGTTTGTGATAATGACAATTAAAAATCAGCTTTTAATATTTTGGGAGTTTTTGTAAATTTAGTTTTTATTTTGGTTTTTTTTAAAATGTTAAACACGTCAATGTTCTCTTAAACTAGGTTTGAATTAAAGTTAAATTTAAGTATTGTAACAAAAAAAAGCAACAGGGATCTTTCAGTAAAAAAAAATATATACACTCCCCACTCCCAACGCTTTTTTCATGAGTTTCAATACAAAAATGCTTTAATTTATATGACCGTCTTCTCTTTTAACTTAAAAAAAAATAAGGAAAGGTAAAGCTAAAACTTTGACGAAACCGTTGTTATTTATTCTTAACAATACATCATAGAGGGTGATTAAAAGTTCGAAAAAAAAGAATAATTACACAACCCCACAAAAAATAAGTTGGTGTTCCGAATGATTTGATAATATCTTTATTCTTTTGAGGTGGGTAAATCCGAATCCGGAGTCAGTTTGACCCCGCATTAAGTCATGGTAAAGGTAATTTCAAGGTAAAGTCATCAAAATTTACTGAAAATAGACCACAAACATGGTTCCTTTATGTTTTTGGCGTTGCTTAATTCGAATCCAGGAGGGTCAATTTGACTATGAATTTGGATTTAGCAACCCAAAAATCCAAAATTTCATGATTTTGGTGCATTTACAATAGCTTCTGATGATTTAACCTTAATATGACCTTGATATTAACCTCAGAGGCTCAATTTGACCACGGATTCGGATTTAGCGACCCCAAAAACATGAATATACCATGGTTTAGTTTTTCGGACCACCAACTTTCTTTTTTGGGGTGTTATGCTATTAATCGCAATGTATGATGTAGTGTTGAAAAGAAGTAATTAAACTTCTGATTACGAAATACCAGAAATAAGTAAGGCTATAAATTATTCACATTCCTTTCATTTATTTACTGTATTGATTACTTAATTAATAAAGAGATATAGCCATTTAAAATAAAGCATTTTTTACTGCTTATGGAAAAAACCAAGATGCCATAATTTTTGTGGGAAGTGTAAAGTTATTACAGACTGACGATGGTGAGACGAATATATGCATTACGGTTGTTCATTTCCGCAAAAGTGTTTCTTCTCCTCGGTGCCCAATCAAAATTTCATGCAAAAAAAATCGGTTGTTTGCAAAGTCGGTTTACCGACGATAGTTGAACATGACAACGTCGTAAGAAAATAGCGGACCGATGCTATTTATTTTAATGATGAAAGCACGACTATTCGACAATATATCACTGAACATACAGTGTGTCCCAAATTGGTGATGGATGTATTGGGATCTCGGAAACCATAGGAGATAGAGAAACGGTTAAATGGGGAAAGTTTTAGGCAATTTTATGAGTAACATCATGCCGCTTACATAGTGAGTCTGGCCGTTCAGGTTTTGAGATATTTTCAAAAAACTGAAATGTTACATTTTTGAAAATAGGCTGTAACTTTTTATTTATCAAAATTTTTGAAATCTGTGAAAACATTTTCAAAGCAACTTTTATGTAGAATACACCTGTGTGGTCAATTTTTTTTTCGCCGCGTTTCAGTTTTCTGGAGCCATCATCAGCTTTCTTTTTTCTTATGGCGGCCATATTGGATTTTACATCATCGTTTAAAACAAAAAATTACAAATTCAGTGATGTATTACACTTTGCTAAAAAAATATAATTTAAGCGATGAAAAGAGAAAGAAAGAAATCTTGATAAAACAGGCAACGTTGCATAAAAAAACACTCGAAAAAACAACACGGAATAGAACTTAAACGCATAGAGGTTAAAATTAAATCGAATAAAACATATTGGTAAATCAAGAGAATCTTTTTATAATAGGTTTTTATTAATGAACGTCAAAAACAATGATTCACAACGCAAAGAAACTTTAAACTTAAAAATTAAATATTTAACACATTAATGTTAAAAATGCTGGCCGTTTTTATTAATACATTTTTGACATTTGTAAAAACCGTTCTTGATACGCGATTTAACGTATTACGATTGATCGTGCCTAATACATCCCTCGTTCTCTGTTCAAGTACTTCTCTAATTTCGGGAAGATCAAATTCGTAAACCTCGTTTTTAGCATACCCCCATAGATAAAAATCTAAAGAGGTAATGTCTGGAGACCGGGCAGGCCAATGTACAGGGCCAGTATTAGAAATAATTCTTTCGCCAAATACAGTATTTAAAAATAATTGCACTTCCCTGGAATTGTGGGCCGGACAGCCATCTTGCTGAAACCAAACCCTGTTTAATTGTTCTGCTGGAATAATTGCCCTAATAGCCGGAATTATTTGGTTCTGAAGCATCTGAAGGTACCTTGCACCAGTGAGGGTCTCATCAAATATGAATGGGCCGATAAGTCGATTTCCTAAAAGACGAATTTACTTAAGTAGGTATACCTTTGACAATAATTATTATCAATTAATTAATTAATTAATTGTTAACCAATAACTATCTGGTTATCAAGTAGGTATTGGTAGGATTTTAAAACTCACTATCTTGATTTATGTAAGGCGTTGAGAAAAGATTTCAAGAAAATATTTTCTTACCAAAAATGCCACACCATACATTAAATCCGAATCTTATTTGAAGCCTTCGCTGGTTTCGTAACTCTGGATTTTCTGTCGTCCAATGATGGTTATTATGCCGATTAAATACGCCACAGTTATTAAATCTTGTCTCGTCGGTCCATATAACATTGGTATAAAAATTGGGATTTTCACGGCATTTGTTTACGTACCAGTTCGAAAATGTCACTCTCCTAGGATAATCACCTTCTTGTAAGCCTTGAACTATTGTGGGTTTGTATGGGTGATATTTGTTCTTTTTAAAACCCTATGAACTGTAGATTTTGGAATATGTATTTCTCTGTCGGCTGTCCTTGTTGAATTTGTTGGGTTTTCATTAAAATATTGGCGAATATTATTATCACGTTCCTCATTTTCCTTTACATAATTCTTTGGTCGGGGTTTTTCGAAACTTCCAAAATTTAATAAATTTCTTACAAGCTTTGGGAAATATTGCAAATTAGGTTGGTGCCTTTCGGGATAATCTTCAAAATATCTATCCAAAGCATTGTTTGCGTTTCTCTGGCTCGCAAAATAACATTGAAGCATATCAAGTTTTTCTTCATTGGAATAATGTGCAGCCATCGCGACAGGTACACTTTAAAACTTAGTTTGACATGAAGCCAGAATATTGTTATGTTTCGTGGAAACTGGCAATTGTTATACCTAGGCCACTAGATATTTTAGGATAATATGTATCACTTAATAATTTAAAAAAAAAAACGAATGGTTGCGTTAAAAAAGAACCGAATTGTCGCTTATTAATTTCTATTTTGTTAAAAATTTGATGTATCTGTGATGGCATTTGTCTTTCAAAATATTAATTAGGGATTTAGCTGTTGACTTTCAAGGGTTTATTGTATTTTATGGTTTCGATAATTGCTGATGGAGATCTATGGTACGAAAACAAAATAGGTTTACCAATATGTTTTATTCGGCTTAATTTTAACCTCTATGCGTTTAAGTTCTATTCCGTGTTGTTTTTCGAGTGTTTTTTATGCAACGTTGCCTGTTTTATCAAGATTTCTTTCTTTCTCTTTTCATCGCTTAAATTATATTTTTTTAGCAAAGTGTGATACATCACTGAATTTGTAATTTTTGCTTTAAACGATGATGTAAAAACCCAATATGGCCGCCAAAAGAAAAAAAGAAAGCTGATGATGGCTCCAGAAAACTGAAACGCGGCGAAAAAAAATTGACCACACAGGTGTATTCTACATAAAAAGTTGCTTTGAAAATGTTTTTACAGATTTCAAAAATTTTGATAAATAAAAAAGTTACAGCCTATTTTCAAAAATGCAACATTTCAGTTTTTGAAAATATCTCAAAAACCTGAACAGCCAGACTCACTATGTAAGCGGCATGATGTTACTCATAAAATTGCCTAAAACTTTCCCCATTTAACCGTTTCTCTATCTCCTATGGTTTCCGAGATCCCAATACATCCATCACCAATTTGGGACACACTGTATATGTAATATCGGAGAATCATTACCTTTATCGCCGCAATTATCGTTGCTATAAACAATTGACACCACATTCACTTTTCACTGCAT
>JACEGR010010136.1:0-20918 GCA_014170235.1 Listronotus bonariensis
ATCTGTGGCTTGGTTCTAAAAGGGCCAATGTCAAAAACAATCGTTTTGAGAAAAATGGGTTTAAACATTCTAAAGGATTTTGATATAGCCGTATACTTGCATCTTTCGGAAAAAGTAAAATATTATTTTAAAATCGTTGTTACTACAGTATGAAGTATTTATTTTAATTTTTTGTCACAAAAAAATTATATTTGCAAAAAAAATATGACATAGGCCCTTCTGCAAAAATATAATTTCATGATTTTTTTAACATTGGCCATTATTATCAAAAAACTGGTGAGGCAATAAAAACTCATTCAGTCTGCTAAATATTTTTATTAACATAAATCACCAAATAAATATTTAAAAAACATTTTAAATATATATTTTGCTAAAGTTCCTCCTGTTTTTCGTCATCTTCGCTACTTTCGTCGGACAGTAAATCCGTGGCTTTTGATGAAGTGGTAAGACCATTCAGAAATTGTGTATAATAAGGGCGGCTACTTTTGTCAATATAGGGGAGCAAATCTTTTAAGTGTTGCAATTTGTTAGTAGGTATGCCTAGGAGTTTCAAGGAAATGGGGCGCAGAATTGGTTCCATAATATGTCGTGTTTGTTTTCTCAGGTCGACAGATTTGAATTCCATTTTTCATCAAATGACGTTTTATAAAAAAATATACCTGGAGAGTCAAAGCGAAATTGAATTATGCGCATATTTCTCCACACAACTTGTTCGCCATTAGTGTTGTTCTTACGGTGTTGATAGTAATTCCCTAGTAGGGCTTTGAAGTTTATAAACTGGTTTTGCTCCATCTCATGCACTATTATTGGAGGGTTCCTGGGCACCAACCGTATCAAATTAGCCCAATCTCTGGGAATATCTATATTGGCAGTTGTGGTTTTCTTGGTTTTTTCAATCGCTGCATGAATTGTGTCAGCTTCCATGTGCGTGTGCCCAGGAATCAAAAATTTATGGGTTATGGTAATATTTCTGCCTTTTTTCTGAAATTCTTCTACTGCGATGAGGAACATAACTGGAAGAAAAATATTCCTATTCTGACCTGGACAACAATCACTATAAAACACGATTTCATTAATATTATCGGGAAGTTGTCTAAGATAAGTTAAGAGGCAAGAGGCAATTTCCTGTGCTCCGCGATTGGCTATTGTTTCATCCCAAATGTAACAAATAGCCGAATTACTTGTCCCCCTTGATTCAAAGAGAGTCAGATTGTAGGTCCATAATTTTCTTTTATAAAAAGATATACCACACTTGAGAAGTGGTGTTGGAAGACACTTCTGGAGGTCAAAACTAACAACAACCAAGTGTTGGTCAGATTTGCACCTGTCCCTGTCATTTTTTCTGGGTATATGCCATACCAGCTAAGTCCAAATGTTGTTGTTGTTCTCTTTCCAGTGATTCGTTTTCCAATTCGTTGGATGATTTTATAAGGGTTTTGTATTTATCACATGTTCCACATGTATCGTTAGCAGGCTTGTGAAAAGATAAATTGAAATTTTCGACAAAAATCTGTCGGTACATGGATAAACTTTTAGGCTCAATATTATTCTCCTCACAGTATTCTACGTAAAGGCGATACATTTTAGAAATAGAGATCTGATGAAAGATACGATTTTTTTGTATGGGAACGCGAATAATGACTCTGATAAGTGGGGAACATATTTATGTGTCTTTTAATTTGTTCTCTTGCTTCCGTAGATATTTGCGGATGATTGTTATGTCTGCCTCGACCATCGTCTGGGCATATACCGGATACTGATTTTCTGTTCTTCTCTACAATAACTCTAACTTTTTTGTAGTCAAATCAAGGGTATTTAAGAACATAGTTTGACATATTTCTGTTCTATTTTCGCCATTTTTCGGGAGGAAATAACTTCTGGAGAACTTCCTTCTGCTTTCTTTTATATTCTGTCTCAAGCGTTCAACCTTTTTTGGTTTCTCTTGTACATGATTTGCAATGAACTGATTTTGCGCATCAGAAGAAAGGGCATAAAAATTGGCAAAAATAACTTGTTTTTCTTCTTGACTGAACTTTCCATAGCATTTTTTCGGCATTTGCAGCCATCCTTTAATTGTTTTGCGGCAATTTTGCTTCCTTTTATCGTGTGATACTCTTTCCCCTCAGTTTTAAGTCTTTTCCTTTCATTTTTATTCCATTTTTTTGGCTGTCTTTTTCTTTTCCTGGACTCCTGGCCTTCTTCTTGTTTTTTCCTACCCCTTGACTTCTTTGGCAGAGTAATATTAGTTGTTGGATTATTAAATGTATTTTCTCTTAATTGGTTTCCAGCAAGGTTTTCAGTAGTGGAATCTGCAGTAACATGAACTTTTATTGTTTTTTTCTTCTTTCTTCTAATCCTTTTCTTAATATCACTTAAATAATCACTAGAGTCTGAGCTAGATTCATTTTTTAAACTTGGAATGAAGTCATCGGAACTATCTTCATAATCTTGAAACTCCCCTTGCTTACTTGTTTCTGTAATTTTATTATCCTTTCTACGAAGTCGCGAACTAGAAGCTTGACAAAAAGTAGATGTACTTGCAGCAACGTTTGTTACCGTAAAAAAATCATTGACAGCTTCTTCAGCATTACCTAAAAAGGAGTTTTAAACTATTTTTCAAATTGAAACTGGATGGCTAAAGCTTACAATACATTGCATCCGTTTGTACTGAAGGTACTAATTGCTTCGAAAGAAAATCTCCGTTTTCTCTGTTATCTTTGCTGCTTAACTCGCTTTTGCCTGAAAACAAGGAAATTGGACTTAGAAAATATAAATTTCCTTAACCAAAATCATACACTGCGGGCCAAAATTAACGCACTACCTTGATTTTTTTCATAAGCCTCAATATAAAAATGCTTTGTTATAAATGACCCTATTTTTTACTAACCAAAACAATTAAAAAAAGACAATATCAACGCAGGATCAAGTTATAATTTTCCACAAGAAGAACACTTTGCTGTTAACAGTACATCCTACATGCTGGTTTAAAGTTTTGCAACACGTTTCGTAATATAATTCTTATGGTCTCATTTACTAGTCACTCTGTAACGGTAAAGTATTCTTCTTGTGGTGAAGTTATACCTTGAGCATTTCTTTTGAAATTTTCTTTTTTAATTGTCTTAATTCCTCAATTATTAAAGGTAAATGGCCATTTAAAACAAAGCATTTTTGTATTGGAACTTAGGGAAAAAGTCAAGGCAGTGCGTTAATTTTGGCCAGCAGTGTATTTTAAACAATTGAAAATGTTTGACTAAATATTGGCGTATAATGTTATGGATCCCTGTGAGACATTCATATCTACAAATCCTGGGATCTGAATGCCAATTCTTAATAAATATTCAAAAAAATTTATTGAAATAATTTAATATGAGATTCTAACCTAAAAATATTAAAATGATATTTAAAACGCTTTAACTTACCTTTTTCTTCTGATCTACATTCCCTGCCCATCTGGGCAATCTTCTTAGATCGTTCGGACATTATTCAGAATTTAGATAGGCACTTTATCACCAAAAATAACTATAACAATCACCCAACAACCACCTTGTATTCAATAATTATTAGTAGTGAACTTAGCATACGGCCAATGTCTTCTAAGGGTTATGAAATTATATTTAGTAAAAAGGGCCAATGTCGACATTGGCCCTTATTTAATATAATATTAATAAGTAAGTAAGTTCTATGTCAACTTTGGCCGTTTAAGCATAATATACAAATAAGTCTGTGTAGCTGACATTGGCCATTAAGGTCTCAGGAAGTCTTAAACTACTGTAGTTAGACATAGGTCCTTTTCACATAATAAAATATAAACACTTCTGACTACATAACAGGGCCTAACTCATTTTAGCTAAAAACCTTGGTAGGAAAAACACCTCTCAAAAGTGGACGTGCTGTGCTTTGGAATGGACAACATATCACAAAATCTGGTGTTAAGAGCATGAGTCTCACTTCTGAAATGCAGCTTATCCCTCAGATAGGGAGGTTTTCCTGTGGTCATGATTTTCTTCACAAAACCGGCAAATTGTAACTTTCTCCTGTTGGCCATGTCCAACCATCCTAGCTCGGCTATTCTAGCTGACACATGATCAAACCTACGGAGACCAAAGACAAAGCGACAGCAACTGTTTTGAACTTTTTGAATGCGCTTTTTGGTTTTTAAATCCAGGAATGGGCCATAGACATAACCACAATAATTAAAAAGGACAACACAAGGGCCTTCTGCCAAAAGCACTCTGAGTTTTTAGACAACAAGCCACGATTACTATATAACAGTTTAAGGTTCATGAAAGCTTTTGTAGCAAACTAGTAACGTGAGTGCTGAATGTCAACCCAGAGTCTAAATGCAATCCCAGCGATCTTACAGAAGTTTTTACTGGTAATAGGCTGTCAATAATCTGTACTTTCATGGATTTATCAACTTCGCATGCCTTTCTACCTTTAAAATAAGTTATCGAGCACTTTTTACATTAAGAAACAGATTATGCTTTGCTGACATATTAGCTAAGGTATCTAAATCTTTATTGACTCTGTATTCCGCTAATATGGTGTTCATAAGGCAAGAAGCTAAACATAAGCTGAGTGTCGTCCGCATACATTTGAGAAGTGCAATAATTAATGTATTTTGACAGATCAGCCGTATAAAGAATAAAAAGCAGAGGCCCCAGTATTGACCCCTGTGGAACTCCAGAAGTAACATGGCCCATTCCAGATGATTCTCCATCAAGCACCACACACTGCCGACGCTCGGTCAGATAGGACCGTATAAAACAAATGGTTTCCTCAGAAAACCCATAAAAGCGAAGCTTGGCGCAAAGCAGTTCATGATTGATTGTATCGAAAGCCTTAGAGTAGTCTAGCAAGATCAGAGCCGAGATCCGACCCCATCCAAATCTCTACCGATTGAGTCTACAACTTCTGACATAACTGCAGAGGTTCCGTTATCATCACGAAAACCCGACTGATTATCAGGCAAAATTTTGAATTTTTCCGAGTAAGCGGTCATCTGCTTGCATACAATTTTTTCTAGTATTTTGGATAGGACCGGCACTTTACTAATCGGCCGAAGATCAGAAAGGGAATCGGGGTTGTTAACTTTAGGAATAGGCTGGACCAAAGATGTCTTCCAGCAGGAAGGAAAATAGCAATTCTCCAGGCATACGTTAACCAGATGTGCAATATAGGGAGCAATAACAGGGCTGCAATATTTAAGCATATTCAAGGTTATAGTGTCAGAACCTGCTGCGTTAGATTTTATATCGTTAATAGCATTATTAATGTCCGCAATGGAGGCCATTACAAAATTAAATTTGGTATCATTCATAGGTGGAAGCTCATTATAATACGCCATTGCCTCCCTACATTCCCTCTCAACGAAAACAGAAGTAAAATATTCCGCTATATCATTAACATTTTTAAGGTGATCTGGAATACTCTGTTGTTTATTATGTCTGACATTTAGATCTTTTAACGATTTCCACATCTCTCTACTATTATTTTCCGCAGCTATCCGATTAATATGCTCCTTTTTGCCCTGCGAATAAGAGCAAGAGTACGATTTCTAAGTTGCTTATAGGCATTCCAGTTTGTAGTATTTTTATTACTTTTATAGGTAGTTAGAGCCTGATTTTTTAAATTTATTGCAAATTTTATGCCCTCATTTAGCCAAGGAGCCTTTGGTTTCGTAACTCTTACTGTTCTTAATGGCGCATGGAGATCAAACAACTCCGTTATATAGGCTGTAAATAATTTAACCTTGCTCTCAATATCATTTTCATACAATATATTATTCCAAGGGACAGAATTTAGATCACCAAGAAAGGTTTGATAAACAAAATTATTAAAATCACGATAAGTTATTATTTTTGGTTTAAATTTATTTAACTTTATACTTAACTCACAATAGACAAGTTTGTGATCCGATATCTGTCCAGCGTCAACAACCCCAGCTCCCCGAACCAGATCTCCATCCGAAACAAAAATAGGGTCAATCAAGGTCCCAGAATTACCAGAAACTCTTGTTGGCTCATTAATAAGTTGGACTAAGTTATAATTGTTTAAGCTTTCAGACACTGGGTTGCTTAAGTTAAGAAGGTTTACGTTGATATCACCTAAGCATATAACATGGTCGGCAGTAGGTAGCACCGTAGACAGCACACTCTCCAAAGAATCGATAGCTTGATGTATATTTGTCCCAGGAGGTCTATAAAAATTGCCAGTGCTATCGACACTGCATTTATTTTTAATCTGAGCCAAAGTTGCTCAATGTTTGAGACGTCCTGGTCAATATTAATAATATCAAATTTTATTTCATTACTTACATACACAGCAAGTCCTCCTCCTCTAGTGGGCCTGTCCTTACGTATTAGGCGATACCGATCAATTAAAAATGCATTTTCTGGAATATCACTTGAAAGCCATGTCTCAGATACAGCAGCGATGTCAAGACCATGTAATTGTATGAGATTCTTGAAGTCATTAAAACCGGTGTTGAGGGAACGCACATTTAAGTGACCAATTTTCAGCCTCTTCTTCATATTAGTCAATTTACAACACAAGCAAGTTTAAAAAGAATTCAGTTATTATATACTTTGTACAACACTGATTTAATCAACTTAGGACACAGTAAAAATAAGTTCAATAAGTCACACATACACACGCAGATGAGGATTTCCTACTAAGTAAAGCAACGAGTTCATTTTTTACTCCCCCAATACCTAATGTTTACCGGACTGTGATTTATTCCTTGTAATACGCCCAACGGAGTCTCCAGCTGGCACTATTTTGTGAGCTGGCAAAACCGATATAGTCTTAGGCGACTCGGTATTTATATTTGGTTTTACAGACGGAACACTCGGTATCGGACTTGAAACTTTGGTGACACTACTTAAATTTTTTTGGGGATGCAACCCCCTGACATGTTTTGGTCTTTAGCTACAGTAACATTACTTGGCTCAACCAGTAACGGTTCCTGTTTTGATGGAGTATTGGGAGCACTGAGAGATGGACGGAAAGAACGAGCGTCTATAAAAACATCTTCATCTGCTGAGATTCCTTTACTTATAAGCTGTTCATAGGTGTAGACTTCATCCCCTATGTAAAGCAGATTATTTTTTATTCGTGCGGATAATCCTTTTCCTCTGGCTTCTTTTAAGTTTTTTACTAACACTCCGTTGATTTCTCTCTCAGCTTTTGTGAGATCATTAGAGATGGACACCCTTTTGCCTTTCAAATTTTTACAACTTTGAAAAATCCGAAGTTTTTTAGAAAATGTCACAAATTCGACCACTATGGGTCTATTTTTAGAACTCTTTGAACCAACGAGGTATGCGTTATTAATTTCATTAGCAGTAATTCCAATCTGCAATAAACTGCCCAATTTTTGGCTATAAAATTTACAATATCAGTATTTTCGGGGACTGCAAGCCCAAAAACTACAATATTATTTCTACGTCCCTTTTTTCCAGAAACTTTATCTTATCTTTCAATAAATTGTTTTCAGTTTGCAAAGCACCGACCCTCTCATTAAGCACCTTAATATTACTAGTAAACTCCAAGCATAAGTTATCTAATCTTTTTGCTAGTTCCGAATTCTTATCACATATAAGAGTCTTTATTTCATTAAACTGTTTAGCATATGCAGCATCAATCGACATAGTTGGGGCAATAAGACAACATTAATACGAAAAAAAAACAATACCACTATAAAAATAAAATCGGTGGTGTGTGGTCTCCTTTAAATTTAACACCTAAAAATGCTGATAACAGGTGTAAATACGATAAGAAAATATGGTTAGGTTTAAAAAAACCGGTTTATTGCTTCACGTAGCACGCTGTAGAAAGTTCATAACAAAAAAAAAGTGAAGTAGGTAGTCGTGGGCGAAGTCGCTGGAATAGGTAATGTTTTCAAATAACTATATCTAAAAACTGGGACACACCAAATTTATACCCAGATGCTAGTGGCCTTAGGAGGAACGCGTTTTGTGAAGAAAATTTTCATTTTCGAATTTGCGAAAAGTTAATTTTTGGATTACCTCCCGCAGACAAAATCCAAGTTTAAAAACGAATTTACTTTTTATATTATTTTCGTTAATTTAAAAAAAATTCAGCAACTAACACCAAATTAAAAAAATATATATGTTTTTTAAGAAACTATAGCTGGTTGACATTTTTTCTCTTTTACAATTTTTTTATGAAAAATTTTTAGATGCCCTTATTATCAGAAAAAGGTAGATATTTTAGCGAAATTGGGAATTTGTCAACAAAATTTGTTCAAATTTATGAAAATATACAAACAGAAAATTTGCTTTTTGAAGGTGTGATTTTACTAGAGGGGAGTAATCCAAAAATTAAATTTTTTTCAGAATTAAAATTTTATTCACCAAAGTGCTCCTTTTAAGGCTACTAGCATTTAATATAAATTTGGTGTTGGTTTCACGCCTCAGTGATGGGCAATTCCCAACTCGGCAAACCAAGCAGGTAAATGGAATAATTATAGCCGAAGTCGGCACATACGTAGGCAGGTACTCTGTTCTACATAGCTCAACTCGGCACATAAATTATTTGTATCTAGGTATGCCTAATAAAACAGTTATTTTATATTTTTTTAATTCCTTAATTAAACCCAAGACTAATACACACTTACGAATGGCTAGTTTTGATAAGCAAGTCCATTTTTTAAATTCCTTTATTAAACCCAAGACTAATACAAACTTTATATGTCACACTATGTCATTTATTACCTGTGAGTTCTGTGTTCCGACATGGATCGTTATAAATAGTTTTTTGATATAGTTATTTAAAAAATATTATTTATGCCATCGTCAGTGGGCGAAGTGGACCCTGGCTCACGGCTTCTGCACTAAAAGAGGCTTCGCGAGACCTCTTTAAATACGATGCCTCCAGGCTTAAAATCCTAGTTTATACTTATTTTAAATAAATATTCTAAAAATATTTGCCACACTCATCACAGTCTATCAACTAACTGCGCTTGAGACGTGATTTGTGGTCCAAATAAGCACATGACAACGCCATACAAACTACATATATTTTGTTGTTGTTGTTGTTACGTAATTGAAATCACATTGTTGTTGTCACATAAACACAAAAACCTTTTGTGACTGCGTTCATTTTAAACCCATGTGTATATCCAGAAGACAACATTACTTTTGTAAGAAAATAGAAACCTTTGTTTAAATCTAGTATATTATTTTCAATATTTTTCCACATCACATGTATACTTTTTCACTATTATGAGTGATATGTTTCGTAGAATAGATTTATTGTATAGATCTTGAAAACGAAAGAAAAGAGGCCTTGGTAATGCGTTAATCTAAGTAGAAGACTTTTTAAATATATATACAGGGTGTCCGGGAAAATGTGGGAAATCTCTCGCACACATATGGAACAGATGATAATAACACGACAAGTTCCTATAAAAATTTTCCGTTTAAGCCCCCTGCGGAGATATGATCCCCTAAAGGGGCAGCTAGAAATCGATTTTTCGTGAATAACTTTTAAAGCGCTCTGTATAATTTGATAATATTTTAGTACGATGCATACTAGTAAAGACCTCTTAAAATAGTGCCCTTGAAACTTATGTCGCTTCTTTAGTTTGCCAGGGACGGACTAGTTTTCGCACATTATTGATAATATTTTTACGGCCTGTATGGTGAAGACACAAAAATATGTTTTTGGGTAGTTTAAACCTTTTGCTAAAAAAAGGTACTCTTTGTTTGACATCGATAAAATGAGCCGTTTTCGAGTAAAAAAGTCTTTGTTTTTCTAATTTTTGTGGGGTTGATATGAGGAAGAATTACCTTATCATCCACATTTTTATTAAATTCAATAAAAACTGAACATCAACTGCTTAATTAAAAACTTCGTAAGAAGGTTCAACATGGCCTCCGTGATACACTCACGAACCCGACGAATTGAGGACTGCTGTACCCGCCACAATAGGCCAACATTATTCCTTATTTGATCGCAGTGAAACGTGATTCTCCGGAGAAGTTCCTCCCTACTTTCGACAGGAGTGGAATACACCAAAGTTTTAAGATGTCCCCACAAGTGAAAATCGAGTGGCGTCAAGTCGGGAGATCGAGGAGGCCAGGCAATAGGTCCTCCCTCTACCTATCCAACGGTTTGGATAGACTGTATTTAGGTGCTCCCGCACAGCAACGCTGAAATGGGGTGGTGCCCCATCGTGCATGTTGTACATGTTAGGATTAAGGACATTTTATTAAATTGTACATTTTATTCTCAAGAAGAATTTATTCAACATGAATTTTAATTGTTTGTTAGGTATTGTTCTAGATGAGAGTTAGTATTTAGGTGAATATATTTTTTATATCATGATGACGTATGTAAGCAATTTCTGTGATAACATGAATAAATTGAGTATTGAGTATTGGAATCCAATTCATGCACTTTTTGCAGATGATATGGATACAAAAGCTGTTCTTTAAGAATTTCATGTACTATTGTCTTCGACGTATTAAATTGCACTAATAATTTTCGAGTGCTTGTTGAAGGCGTGTCACCTACAGCATTTAAAATATTTTCCTCTAATTGAGCTGTACGTACTGTTCTTCCCCGACCAGCGTCTGTACTTCTTTTAGCAAAATTTCCTAAAAGTATGAAGGGATTTAGTAAATGTATTACCTTTATTAAAATGGAATCGCCCACCATTCTCCCTTAGACGTTGGTCAATTCGTTGAAATGTTTTATGATCGGGAAGTATACGATTAGGATATCTATCGTGGTATAACCTCCTGGCTTCCAAAGCATTGCAAGATGCAAGACCATACATCAGGTGCATGTCTGCATATTCACTAAACGTGTATTCCATCTTTCCAATTACTTATTCAAAGACGAAATTCAAAAATTAGTTAAGTTAATATCGAAGTAAAGAATGAATGTGTCACCGACGTGAAAGTTGACAAGTTCTGAAAGGTGGTAATTTTTTCGTACCTAGATATGTACTTAGCAATCTCCCTAACAACATTTGCAACAAATTCCTGACCTGCTACGAGAGGACTTTAATACTGAATCAAAAATTACAAATTACATCGAAAATAAAATATTGTATTATTAAACAAAAATAAACTCTTATTGTTAAAATAATTTTTTACTCGAAAACGGCTCATTTTATCGATGTCAAACAAGAGTACCTTTTTTAGCAAAAGGTTTAAACTACCCAAAAACATATTTTTGTGTCTTCACCATACAGGGCGTAAAAAATATTATCAATAATGTGCGAAAACTAGTCCGTCCCTGGCAAACTAAAGAAGCGACATAAGTTTCAAGGGCACTATTTTAAGAGGTCTTTACTAGTATGCATCGTACTAAAATATTATCAAATTATACAGAGCGCTTTAAAAGTTATTCACGAAAAATCGATTTCTAGCTGCCCCCTTTAGGGGATCATATCTCCGCAGGGGGGCTTAAACGGAAAAATTTTATAGGAACTTGTCGTGTTATTTTCATCTGTTCCATACGTGTGCGAGAGATTTCCACATTTTCCCGGACACCCTGTATACAGGGGTGTTATTTGATCAAGTGTCCTGATATTTCAGAGAGAGTGATTTTTCAAGTATTTTTAAGGTAAAAAGTTCCTATGAACGTGTGGTCTAAGATGCTTCGCTTTCAAGATACAGGGTGTCAAAGTTTTATTTTTATTTATGTTTTTTCTGCATAATTTCCTAAATAATGCCGATTTCCGAACGAAAATTGGTACCTGGGGGTTTTTTGACATGAGAAATTTGAATTTGTTCTTAATTTAGCTCTTACTTGTAGAGGGCGCTAGCCACATGTATATTCTCACTTTCAAAGGCTCATGACTTTTTGTACAACCCTGTATTTACATTTTTGTTAAAAGAAATGGATTCCTTAGTCATTTTTACGTAAAAAGGTACTCTTATTAGATGACGCTAGGAGCAACCGTTTTCGAAATATTTTAGTTTAAAATAATCGATGCATACGCTTAGTAATAAATATGCTAAGTAAAGACCGCCGAAAATGACGGTTTTATCAAGTAGCCTAGTCAATGCATTTTGTTTGTGTTGTCATGTAAAAAATTCAGACATAATACAATTTTGACGTACTTTGACGTACAGTTGAGTAGTAGGTAATAAATATTAGTGAGTTTTTTAAAATGGTAAATTTTACCAATGCTGAGTATGCTGACATGCATTTTACATACGGACTTGCTAATGGAAATGCTTATGAAGCTAAACGTTTGTATCAGGAGCGTTATCCGAATCGCATAGTTCCAACTCCAAAACTTTTTCAAGAATCCACGGTCGGTTAAGAGAAACAGGAACATTTGAGAAAGCTAGTCACCTGTCAGGTGCAGTTCGAACGGTAAGAACCCCAGATATCGAAGATGCAGTCCTTAATATGGTAGAAGAACAGCCGGATACAAGCACCAGGAAAGTAGCGTTTACGTTAAATATTTCTCATTTTCGCCGACTTCTCCCATTGGCCTTGAGCCATGTTGTCGGACGCGCCGTTGTTGCCGGCATTACTTGCTTCGTTGGTTTTTAAAGAATTTGTGTTGCTTGCCATTTCTTTGTCAGTTTAATATTTTTACGTTAGTTGGGATTTAAAACGTCTTTATTTGCTCTGATTTATATTATGATATGAAAATATTGTGTAAGATATTAAATAAAGCCATATTGATACTGCAAGGTATACAGGATGTTTCTAAATTTACTACAGATATTTTAAGGTAGTATTATTTAGATTAAAATAAGACTTTTCTTTTAATAAACATTTGTTTTTTAAAATGCGTCCTTCTGAACCACAGTTATCGTAAGTTGCAAAAAAACCATTATGTTGAACTGTGGCGACATTTTCGCATCACATCTAATGAAAATTTGCACAGTTTTGTTACATTACCAGTGAATATTCATTGCTTGTTCTAAAAAAAAGGTAAAATGAGGTATAATAAGGATTAAAGAAATGATAAACACTGATAACGACAAACATATTTTGTGTTCGCTAATTTTTTAAGATATAGGTACCAACAAGTCAGCCCACAGCAAAATCCAAATATTTGATCTTTTTATATTTCTGACAAAACAAACGGTTTTCAAAAAAAGTACCAAAATAAAGTGGTACCCTTGCAGTCGAATATTTTTCATTTATTTACTATCCTGTCAAGAAAATTTGATTGACAAAAAAGATAAGTTTTTATAGAAAAAGATAGGCAATAAGACAATAAAAATAGTATTGTAAATTGTAAGGTTTTTAGTAACCATAGAATAAAAAAATATGTGAATTTGTGCAGTAGGTTACTAGAGACCTGCTAAAAATTTGTTAAAAGTATATATAGATTAACAAAAAGATAGTTACGCCCATGCCACACAAGCTTTTTTGTATCCCGAAAAAACGCTATTTACATACAAGTTAAATTTGGGAGTTAAAAACAAATTTGTCTAAATTTATCCCCTAGATTTAAAGGCGTAATTTTGTAAAAACAGTGCGTCTACTTAAGTTCACATCATATGGAAACCTTTTTATTTTTTATTTTACGAAAATAAGTTATTCTTAATAAAAAGATCTGCATAGTCTAAAACCTGAAATGCAATCATTAAATAATAATTTGTGTTAGCGTTATATGAGCTATCTCAAAATATACAAGTTTTGCTTAAAAGGGAAATAGGTACCTCTTATTTTTAATCTTGTTCCTTTAAAAGAAAAAACTTTTTTTTTCAGCTGATAACTAGCGTTTACAAAGCCATACGCAGGGTGGGTGATTGCATTCCCCTCCAGGAGCCCAAAAAGACCATTCAAAGATGGATTCTTTGCCTAAGGTGGGGCCTACGTAAAGTCCTTTTTTTTTGGTTGTTACAAACAAGCCTAGGCCTCTTTGTTTACTTACCTGGTGTCCTTTTTTTTTGTTGTGGCTCTTTTGGCTGTTGTCCCCCAAAATTACTTTCTGCGTACGGCCCTAAGCGTTTGCGTAACATTTCGCTGTTTTGACAGTTTTTAAGCATGATTTATTTTTAAGCTTTAAACACGCAGAGAGAATAACTTTCTTTCGTAAAATTATTGATAAAAAGGTTGTCCTTAGGTAAGTAATAGTTATTTGTACTAGCTGGAGCATCATAAACAATCTTTTTTCCTACACTGTATTGAGAAATTACACAAATTGTTCATAATTTTTAAAATGTATTGGAGAGGAGTAAAATAAGTTTTGCTTAGGGTAAAAATAACTAACTTAGGTATTAGCTTTGCATTCCCTTACAATGCACCGGTTTTAACAACGCCTGTTATTGTCTTTACTCTCCATAATTACACAAAACTAATTTCAAATTTCTACTTGCACAAAAATTCCACGTTGCCACTATGACTACACCAAGCAAAAGGTAAAATATGATTGTCGTCGACCGTCTTTTAAAACTCGATCAACCCTCGAGAGTCAGGTACCTACTCGCACTACCTGTTCTTTGTTAGACGACCCAAGGTAAACAAAGATAGATATATGTAACGAACGTCGCATAGTAATAGGATTGCCCGGCCACGTGCTTTGTCCCTTTAACACGGACGCCTTTTCTATCTCTGTCATATTTTATTTGCCTTGTCTGACTGTCTGATCTTGTTAAACAGGGTGTTATTTAATAAGTGTCCGATATTTCAGAGAGTGATTTTTCAAGTATTTTTAAGGTAAAAAGTTCCTATGAACGTGTGGTCTAAGATGCTTCGCTTTCAAGATACAGGGTGTCAAAGTTTTATTTTTATTTATGTTTTTTCTGCATAATTTCCTAAATAATGCCGATTTCCGAACGAAAATTGGTACCTGGGGGTTTTTGACATGAGAAATTTGAATTTGTTCTTAATTTAGCTCTTACTTGTAGAGGGCGCTAGCCACATGTATATTCTCACTTTCAAAGGCTCATGACTTTTTGTACAACCCTGTATTTACATTTTTGTTAAAAGAAATGGATTCCTTAGTCATTTTACGTAAAAAGGTACTCTTATTAGATGACGCTAGGAGCAACCGTTTTCGAAATATTTTAGTTTAAAATAATCGATGCATACGCTTAGTAATAAATATGCTAAGTAAAGACCGCCGAAAATGACGGTTTTATCAAGTAGCCTAGTCAATGCATTTTGTTTGTGTTGTCATGTAAAAATTCAGACATAATACAATTTTGACGTACTTTGACGTACAGTTGAGTAGTAGGTAATAAATATTAGTGAGTTTTTTAAAATGGTAAATTTTACCAATGCTGAGTATGCTGACATGCATTTTACATACGGACTTGCTAATGGAAATGCTTATGAAGCTAAACGTTTGTATCAGGAGCGTTATCCGAATCGCATAGTTCCAACTCCAAAAACTTTTTCAAGAATCCACGGTCGGTTAAGAGAAACAGGAACATTTGAGAAAGCTAGTCACCTGTCAGGTGCAGTTCGAACGGTAAGAACCCCAGATATCGAAGATGCAGTCCTTAATATGGTAGAAGAACAGCCGGATACAAGCACCAGGAAAGTAGCGTTTACGTTAAATATTTCTCATTTTCTGGTATGGAAAATTTTAGTGGATAATTTATTATATCCCTATCATGTTCAAAGAGTTCAGGCACTGCTACCTCGTGACTTTCCCTTACGTATAAATTTCTGTCGTTGGTTTCTCCAATGCCTTATTCAAAACCCTTTGTTTCAAAACCTTATCCTGTTTACCGACGAAGCAAATTTCTCACGTAACGCTATACGTAATTTTCATAATAATCATATGTGGTCAAATGAAAACCCACATGCAATACAGGAATCACATTTTCAAGAACAGTTCTCTGTTAACGTGTGGGCAGGAATCCTGGGAGATAATTTGATAGGTCCATTTTCCTTCCGGGAAGATTAAATGGCGAGATATATCGTCGTTTTCTTGAAGAGAATTTGCCTATTTTACTGGAAAATGTGCCACTTAGACTAAGGAATGAGATGTGGTTTATGCATGACGGTGCCCCTGCACATTTTAGCATCCAAGCGCGAGAGTTTTTAAATCAAAATTTCAATAATCGTTGGATAGGTAGGGGAGGGACTCAACCATGGCCTCCTAGGTCGCCAGACCTTAATAGTTTGGATTATTTCCTTTGGGGACATCTAAAAACATTAGTTTACCAAACACCTATTCAAAATGAAGAAGAACTGAGAAATCGAATAATGGACTCTTGTAGAACGATTGAAAATACTCCAGGAATTTTCCAGAGGGTACGCGAATCAATGAGGAGAAGATTGGATGCGTGCCTACAGGCAGGGGTGGGCATTTCCAACATTTATTGTGATTTTGATCTGGTTTTTCATCCTGTTTTTATTTAGTGTTCGTCTGTTATTTTTTTTAATATTTCATGTTGATTAAAAAAGTTAATTTACAAAATTGTTTCATTTTTTCAAAACACATGCATCGATTTCAAACCAAACCAAACCAAAATATTTCGAAAACGATTGCTCCTAGCGTCATCTAATAAGAGTACCTTTTTTACGTAAAAATGACTAAGGAATCCATTTCTTTTAACAAAAATGTAAATACAGGGTTGTACAAAAAGTCATGAGCCTTTGAAAGTGAGAATATACATGTGGCTAGCGCCCTCTACAAGTAAGAGCTAAATTAAGAACAAATTCAAATTTCTCATGTCAAAAAACCCCCAGGTACCAATTTTCGTTCGGAAATCGGCATTATTTAGGAAATTATGCAGAAAAAACATAAATAAAAATAAAACTTTGACACCCTGTATCTTGAAAGCGAAGCATCTTAGACCACACGTTCATAGGAACTTTTTACCTTAAAAATACTTGAAAAATCACTCTCTGAAATATCGGACACTTATTAAATAACACCCTATCCTAAATTTTAAAAAACTGTAAATAGTGGGCTGCTCCTCAGGTCGGTCTGGTCATTCAATAAATTTATTGAGGGGTTTTTATTGGCTTTGTAAATTTCAATAGACTCTAAAATGTTAAGTTTTTACTTTTCGGTGCGGTATATAAAATTTTAAGATTATCGACACTTGGGAATGAATGACCAGATGTTATAAAGTGGTTGGCAAAGTTTGAATTATTTTTATTTAGTACATATGACGATTTGTGTTCCTTAAACCTAATATTAAAATTTCTTCCTGTTTGCCCTACATATAAACTATTGCATTCTTCACAATTTAAACTATAAACTCCAGATTTATTTAATGGTAGCGTTTTCCTGCAAAAAAATGACCAGACTGCCTGGGGGGCCCACACAGAGGGCTTTTTAAAATTTAGGATAGGCACTATTATTAAAAATGTGTTAACCAATTGTACGTGTATATATACAAGTTTCAAGTAGTTTAGAATATTCAGTTTGAAAATGTAGCAAAGCTTCGAAACTGCAGTCACAATGTTGATAAATATAGTGATAGAAAACAAAGATAATAAAAGTAAAAAACACATATATAACAAAATATATTTTTAGAAACCTTATTAATTTTTTTTAACTTTATTACTCAATTATAATTTATTATGTATATTAAGGTTTTTGAAAGGAACTACGGCCGGACTGGCCCAATAGCTCGGTCGCTCAAAGCTAATAAAAGTTTTATTTTTCGTCAATATACATATTTATTTTACTTTCCTTTAATACATGTATATTGAATTATTGGGCACTTTTGTTTATTAAGCTCTATAAACAATTTTTTAAAATGAACTACGACCATGGCAACCTGAGCGACCATGATAAAATATATATTTTTTGTCAATCTGTTTATTTCTCTTGCATTTAACACGTGTATATTGAACTATTGAGAACTTTTGTTTATTAAGCTCTATAAATAATTTTTTAAAATAAACTACTGCCATGGAAACCTGAGCGATTATGATAAAATATATATTTTTTCTCAATCTGTTTATTTCTCTTGCGTTTAACACGTGTTTATTTTACTTGCCTTTAACACGTGTATACTGACTTACTGAGCACTTTTGAGTATTAAGCTCCATGAACGGTTTTTTAAACTAACAAAGGCCGTAGCTCTCTGAGCGACCATGATAAAATGAAAATGTCTTTAGCAATATGATTATTTTACTTGCCTTTAACACGTGTATACTGACTTACTGAGCACTTTTGTTTATTAAGCTCCATGAACGATTTTTTAAACTAACAAAGGCCGTAGCGACCATGATAAATTGAAAATTTCTTTATCAATATGTTTATTTTACTTACGATTTTTCTAAACTAACTAGGGCCGTAGCTCCCGAGCGACCATGATAGAATAAATTTTTTTTCATTAGTATGTTTATTTTACTTGCCTTTAACACGTGTATATTGAACTATTGAGCACTTTTGTGTATTAAGCTCCATGAACGGTTTTTTAAACAAACTAAGGCCGTTACGTAGCTCCTGAGCGATCATGATAAAATAAAAAAAATGCGTCAGTACAGTCTGGGTAATATGGAATATCAATTATTTCTCTAACCATAAGCGCCATCTTACGACCGGATCGCCTATTAAGCAGCTGTAGTTCACCAATCGTCCGTGTACATACAGGAAAACGTCTATCGTAGGAGACGAAACCATTAGCACCTGAATTTTGATTCCGAGAGGTATAGTGTTTTATACCGGCTTTGGAATTTATCGTTTATTTCTGTTCATTCCCATAATATATCAGTTTCTTGATAAGGTATGTATTGTATAGGAATAAATGCATGTAAAACGCAGTGTTTTGTTTGGTTAGTTGCATCCACAATAGATTAGTTAACGCAAATATTATATTGAGGTTATGCGGATAATATGGAATATCTCATATTACCCGCCAACACACCTATTCCATTTAACCCGAGTATTCCATAATACCCGACATGTGAAATTTTCTGTTTTTTTACAGTTCTACAATGTCACTTAGTACCTTCAATCAAGGTCAAAGGCAGAAATGGGACCTTGAGAACATGCGGAAAGCAATTGACGCCGTTAAACAAAAGAAAATGGGTTTTTAGCAGCTGCCAAAAAATATAATGTGCCTCGTAGTACACTTTTTAGGCTTTGCAAAGACAATACAGATTTATCACGAAAGACATCACTTGGGAGAAAACCAGTTTTACCTGCAGCTTTAGAAGACGAACTAGTAACTTATCTCTTAGAGATGGAACGGAAATATTTTGGATTAACACGTCAAGATGTGCGTAGAATGGCTTTTCAGTTAGCACGACGAAACAACTTGCCAAATACATTTTCCATTCTAAATGAAACCGCGGGAAAGGACTGGCTTTATGCATTTTTAAAACGACATAAAAACACTTTAAGTATAAGGAAACCTACGGGAACATCTGTTGCTAGAGCAGTAAGTTTTAGCAAGGAAAATGTCTGTCAATTTTTTGATTTACTCGAGGATGTAATGGATAAATTTAAGTTTACTCCTAATCGCATCTATAATGTAGATGAGACAGGGCTCTGCATTGTTCAAAATAAATGTCCACAGGTTATTGCGATGAGAGGAAAACGGCAAATAGGAGCAATAACTTCAGCAGAAAGAGGCTCTCTCGTAACTGTGGTTCTTTGTATGAACGCAGCTGGGAATTTTGTACCTCCAATGATTATTTTTCCAAGAAAAAGTCAAGTGAGCAGCTAAAAAAGGGGCTCCTCCAGGATCCATTTTTGCATTCCATCCATCTGGGTGGATTCAAACCCATTTATTCACCCAGTGGTTTGAACATTTTTTGGATTATTCAAAACCAAATGAAGATAATCCAGTCCTACTGGTATTGACGGACATCATTCACACACCAGAAATCTTGATGTGATTCTGACAGCTAAACAAAATTTCGTCACGATTATTTGCCTACCACCACACTCAACCCATAAAATACAACCGTTGGACAAAACGGTAATGGGAGCATTGAAAACTTACTATAATGAAGAAGTAAGAGTTTTTATGAGACAGAATAATCGAGCAATAACTCATTTTGATATGTGTGAGTTGTTTGGAAACGCTTATCTGAAAATTCAGACAGGCGAAAGAGCGATAAAAGGTTTTAACATCACAGGAATTTACCCTGTAAGACGGGGAATCTTTACAGAAGAGGATTTTATAGCTGAACGTCATCCATTAAATGAAATACAATTAGAGTCAGATCAAGAAAGAAGTTTTGAAACGCATCCTACTGATATTATTCCACTACCAGAAATTAAAAAGAAAGCGGGAACACGAGGTAGAAAATGTGGTAAGTCAAAAATACTCACTTCAACGCCAAACAAAGAAGAGCTGGAGGACAGCATCAGAATTCAAAGAGAAAAAGTTGTGAGAAGAATAGACGATGATGCTCCAGGGCCTAGTGGGGTTATTTCTAAATCCAAAAAGAAAAATCCAAACCACGTATGAGATCGACGTCTACTTCAGAGTCAGAAGATGAAGCTTCCTGGGAAAATTTAGTTAGAAGAAAGTCCAACATGAACGATGACTCTTCAGATGATGATATTCCTCTAAATATGTTGATATCGAAAAAACCAAATTCAGATGCAGAATGCATTTTTGTGAAGGTTTGTTTTCCAGAAGCAAAGCTGGTGAAATATGGGTGCAATGTCAGATGTGTGAGGGATGGGCACATGACGCCTGCACTGGAAATGAGCGTGACGTGTATATTTGCGATTTCTGCTCATAAATTATGTTCGAAAAATAAAATAAACGTTTTTTCATTTAGTAAAATCTATTCCATATTACCCGATAGTAGTATTCCATATTATCCGCCACTTTTTCACACCCCCAAAAATGACATCACTGCAAATTTTTTCATAAATTTCCCTTAATGTGTAACATTTTACAACTTGTATGCTTTTTCCATGTAACCAATATATTACCTCATTCACTTATGTATGTAATGAATTTTTCAGTGTGCTCATACAAATTAGAGCTATGCAAAAAGAATAGGTATTCCATATTTACCGAACTTCCTCT
>JACEGR010010137.1:0-20913 GCA_014170235.1 Listronotus bonariensis
AGTAGATCAAATTAAAAATCTCCCTCCTACCTTTAAGCACGCAGTTTATAGAGGGGAGCCTCTGCTCGCTTGACCGTTCGACCTAAAGCGCCAGAGAAAAAAACTCCTATAGATAAAATTCCTTTTCTTTGTCTTCGTGTACTCAAACAACTAGTTAAATCTTTTTTTTATCCCTTAATTAAACCTGAGGCTAATACACACTTTATGAATCCACATTCTTTTATCCATTCATAAATAGAATTAGACCCTACCGACGTTGCCAAATGCATTCCATATTTTGCATGGTATAATGGACGTTTAGTAGTCGTTTTTTTCTTATTTTTAGGACTTTAGGTTATGCATTTACAATTATCATATTTTTATATTTTATCTTAAAAATATGAGAGAAAAATGTAATTTTTACTTAATTTTACATGTGATGTTCAGTTTCATTAACTCGTTTTACCAATTTTATGCCACCCAGCACCCCTTTTCACTCCCTGGTCCCGTAAGTTTGTTTACTGATATTTTTAAAAACGGAATATTCTGGATATGCGCCACTTACGTTTTATTTAGAAGAGTGTCTTAAATATGTAAGTATCAATAATTTTTAAAAAACCCTTAAAATAGCAGAAAACCGTATTAAACTATTACCGTTATTACCTAACCAAACCATACAATTTTTATTAAGTGAGGGCCTTTTAAATTCCAAAATGATAAAAGTTGTATAATGCTTCTAGATATGTGATTTTCGATGTAAAAATATTGTCAAAACAGTTTAATATAGCAGTGAGGAAAAGTACATATCACACTAGTGTTACAAAGTAAAAATCACCCTAGTGTTGCAAAGTTCTCAATTGTTTTTATTTTTTCTTTAAAGACAAACTTATTTTTTTTTTGGTGAATAATTTGTGGTCGTACAAAAAATTGTGTACAGTACTCGTATGAAAATGACTTTCTTAAACTCGTGGGTTTGTCGAATAATATACAATATTCCCACTCGTGTGAAATTAGTCATTTTCTACACTTGTATATATATAATGTAATATACTAGTTTATCGGATAAAAATATTATTTATAATAAATAAAGCATTTAAACAAAGGTATTACTACAGGGTTGACTAAAAATTTATGGTCAAGGTTATATTTAAATATAAAAATAGCCTTAAAATTTTTGACACACCATGTATAATGACAACTTTTATTTTATAAAATACATTCTGTGGGTGGTTAAAAAATATGTATGTTTAAATAAAATATATTATCCCAAAAAGTTGTAATATCTTTTCAATATTTTAAAGTTAAACAATTTCCCATGGCTTTATTTAAAAAATTGGATATAGAAAAATTGTATTTTATTAGATTCAGTCATGTAAACTAAAAAGTAAAAACAGCTATTATATAGGGTATGTCAAAAAAAAAAACTTAAAATTTTCAAAAACACTTATTTAGTAAAATTTATTTGACTAGATATAAACACTATTTAATTAAGTATTTGTTGTTTTTCATTAAAAGTATTAAGAATTAACAAAGTTTTATGTTTATTTGCCTAATTTTAAAAAATGTGTAAAAGTTGTAAACAATCAGTGGCGTACATTGTTTTCCTTAGAAATACCTGAGGCTTAATAAACCCCTTACTGTTGTTATTACCACTGCCAAATTTTATACCTACAAATCAAATAAGGAATAATTAAGATATTATTAAAACAAGGATTTTTTTAACACGCTTTTATTAACTTGGGTTGTAACTATCTATCTATCTATCTATCTATGTAACGGAATCTTTGAGCCTAATTTTTACCAACTTCCAGCTATTCGATTTCTTTGAAACTTTGCACACGTATCAAGGACCCCTGACAATGCAATAATCTGCAAACAGTATCCCGTTATCCTGATTAGAATCGCCAGGATAAAAAAAATTCCTTTAGCTAGATTATTAACACCTGTGGTGCCATCTTTTGCAACATCCCAAACTTTTCTCAGGAACTTTGCTTTTATTAGCTACTCTTGACAAAATGGCGAAGGAATTTTTAGTGAATAAACTGGAGCATTTTTACATACATACATACATACATGCATATCGAACTAAAAATGAAAAATAAATAATAGTTTAAAAAACTAAAAAACACGCTTTTATATGCAACCGAACTAAAAATTAGAAAATAATTTTTCATTAAAAAAAGATTGTCACTTTAGAGTAAAAAGCGTGGGGTGCATTTTACTATTTTTTCATAACTTTTCCCTCGTAGATATTGGCAAATATAATAATTACAACATTTAATATATTAAGCACCCCACGCTTTTTACTCTGAAGTGACAATCTTTTTTTAATGAAAAATTATTTTCTAATTTTTAGTTCATTTGCCTATAAAAGCGTGTTTTTTTAGTCTTTTTGAACTATTATTTATTTATGATTTAAAATCCTGTATCTTAGACAAAAATGCATATCTGACCTATGCTTATATACCATTTCTTTAGGGATTTACTTTAAAAATAAGCCTAGAAATGTGTTACTCCAATTATAAAACACCCTGTATATTAAACCCAACTCTAGTTCAGCTAGTGATACAACCTTTTATTTTTGAATATTGAACAAATTCGAACTAGGAACAATTTATAGCTTGTAAACAATGTTATGTTTTTAATAATAATATTTTTTTACTTTCTTAGACAAGTGATAATTTAAAAATGGTTGGAAATAGCTACCATCCGAAACGTCGTGTATCGGTTAAAAATAAAGACAATGGAAGTTCAGAAAAGTAGTATTAGTTTAAAAACTTTATAGCTTAAGAAGCTAAGAAGTTTGGGTGCCAAAAATTATGATAATTTTAAATAAGAAATCGATAACGGTTGCAGCTTTCCCTTAAGTTAGCATGGTGGCGCTAAAAAGATGTATATTAAATAATAATTAATTGATTTATTGCTAATTAGTTGCTGCAAAAACATGTAAAAATAATGATTTTTCATTTAATTTTGACAAAATTAGTACTGTCAATGCCAGCTTTACACCCAATACTCCCTGATTTTTCAAGGTAAAATTCAATATAAAAATTGTTGCTTCCCACGAAATTGTTTGTCACAGTGTAAAGAGTCAACAAGATAGGAATAAAAATCGAGAAACACTAAAGATCGGTTACAAACATAGATAACCTACATTTAGATCCGCAGTGGCAAGAAGCAGTTTTCGGATTTTTACGACCGCGCGCAGTGGGTGGACGAACATGCGCACTTAAAAGCCGTGGCAAAATACAAACACCGGCACCCCGTACCCTCCGACCGCAGTCTGACCGTGAAGCACAATAGCTACCGTACGTCAAAGAGAAAACCAGGACGCCCGCCGTTGACAAATTCTTTCCTATAATGCGGATAGCCTGTTTGGCGCCAGGCGCGTTCACCCTCGATTTGCTTGCGCACAAACCCGTTATTTCGCCCATGAAATGTAAGTTTTGTTTCGCGCAGGTAATAACATAGGCAATCTATCGAGATCACTGATTACGAGTCGTTCACGCCAGCTTTACTTATATATTTAAGTAAAAAAATTTGCGGTGCAAAGTAACAGACTTTTGGTGATACCTGGAAGTAATATGTAGTCACAGTTCAAAATAATCGATTTTTTACGCAACTTACAATTATTTTAGCTAGGAAGGAGTGCATTTTAAAACACATGTTTAGTTAAAAAAAATATACTATTTTGGCTTCCTAAATAACCTAAATTGTTAGTTAAAAAATTTTGAAACATCCCTAATATAGTAATACTTAATAATATTTATGTGTTTAATATATAATTAAGTAATTTTTCTTTAAAAGCCTAAATTAATCTTTGTTCATCCACCCCATAAATCTAAAAGTACCCTTTCTTACGTTGTACGGCCATAAAATGAGAATTGCACCCCCGAGAGAAATACTACGGGATTCTTGAAAATTATACTCGAGTTTGTTGCCTTTTTTATTTTTTATTTTTGTTGAAACACACATAAACTTTAATCAAAAATCTTTTTTAGCTTCTTTTATAACTTTTCAAGAAAATCATAAACGTAAAGGAAAACAAATAGTCAGCACATACGTGTCCTACGTTTTAATATATAAAAAATTGCCTGATTTGGTTTTATTCTTATTTTTAAATATCTCGTTTATCCATAACTAATATAATACAGACTGATGTAAAAATAATTTTTTCTACTACTGTATAAATAAGAAAACTTTGTGGTCCTTGCAACGCGAATGATAACGAAAGAGAACCTTCGTGTTACCTGGTTGCTAAGCGTTGCTAGCTACGAAAGTAATATTTTCAGCGCCTGGACCAAAAATTAAGAGTAAAAAAGAAAATATGCTTGTGGGAAATATTAGGATTTATTTATAAAAAGTAACTAATTTATGACAAAATATTTTAAAAAACTAGGTTAGGTATTGACATTAAAAGTAATTGTGCAATTTGAGCAATTAACAATAGAAATTGGAGGAATAATACTTGATTAACAGTTTTTAAATTTGTTGTTGGGGTATCGCTATCACCTTTAACTACGTTAATATTCATATTTTTCACTGTTACTTCATTAGAGGAAATATTGGTAGGAATTTCGTGTAAAATCTTCTTTGAAATTTCCACCTTATTACTATAGGATTCAGCAATATATCCCTCCGCAACAGAAAAAGACTTCCAACCTCCATGCCTTTTTAAGTCCAAAATATCGACATCCGAAGCATTAGCAAGGAACGTAGTTGACGTTCTTCTAAAAGAATGGCCAGTGTATCTACTGATGTCTTCAAGCTTCAAAAACTTCGCAATTTTTAGGTACATTTGAAAAGTGTGCTTTCCAAATACTTGATTAACACATTTACCCCTTTCATAACGATACAATAAGCGCCCATCTAGAGCATTTCTTGGTCTCAGCTTAATATATTCCTGTAGAAATCTGACATAAGGAACTGAGCCTTCATCGTTGGTTACTACAAAGCTTCTTTTAACTTTATTTTTAGACTTCACTATTTTTACTATAGCCACGTCATTTCTTATTTCTACATCACTTAGCTTCATTCTGTATATTTCGTCTGTCCGGCATGCCCCAGCCACTACCATAATGGCTATTACTTTCATTGCTAAGTAACTTTGATCAGGCGCGTTAAGTAAAAACTTTATGATTTATCATTTTTAAAATTTTTACTTTTTTGCCTCATAACCATCGTTTTTCCTTTTAATACAAGCAACTAGTTTCTTGAACTCCGAAATATCTTGATTTTTGTTTACGGAAATTGTAAACTTGAGCATGGAATATACAGACCAGAGGGTTGGTGGTGATAAAGACGGATTTTTCTTGAAAATACGCCAACATCACCTTCTCGTCAATCCGCCCCACATTTTTTGTAGCAAGCCATTCAGAAAACGATTTATATGTTTGATGGTACCTCTCTTTAGATTTGTCTGGCAGAAGTGAGGCACACGCAAGGTTAGCTGCCTTATGGATGCCATTTTCATATTCATTTAACATATTAAAATGCGAATGGATTTATAGTAAATCAACAATAATTCAATATCTGACAAGTGCTGATGACAGACAATGTCAACAATAAATGTGTTGCTATGGATTAATTTTTAACAGGTAAAATTTCAAAATCTCTGATATTTCTATTAAAACATGATGTAAATGATTATTAAATTATGCGATACATAGAACAGTAGCAGAAAAATATAATACATTACACGATGCGAAAGGTCTTTCAAGTGTTCGGAGGTTTTAAATAGCCTCGGCTTCGCCTCGGACACTTAAAACCACCTCACACCAAAAAGTTAACTTTCGCATCTTGTAATGTAAATAACTATAAATTAAAGTTGTGATTCTACAGGATAAAATCATGAAACATCCAGTGCCGTATTATCCATTAGGCTGACTAGGCTACAGCCTAGGGCGCCATGAAGAAAATAGGCGCCAAACAGGGGAGTAATAGGCGGTAGACAGAGGAGTTTTAAAAAAGTTTAGGTCGGGTGAAACCTTTTTTTTTTTTGGCCTTCAAATTTTTTTTGTCACGCAAAATAGGCGCTCTGGGACTTGTAGCCTAGGGCGCCTCATAAGGTTAATACGGCCCTGGATACATCTTTAATTAATTAAAAAGTGTGCAGGTTTAATTTGGCCCACACTGTATTTGTTGGTGTACAAAAATTGACGTGCTTAGTCGTTTTTCCAAAAATAAATACCTGAATATTAGTCGAATTAATGCAAGATTTTGTGAAAGCGGGGTTTATTAGATTTAAGTAAACAGAAATTCATATAACTTAAACGAACTTTGGCTTAACTATACCCACAAGCGTTACCTGCAAAACATATTTCGTTAATCTAAAACCAATATAAGTTTTAAGGCATCTTTTACTGAAACCAACGTTTTGTTGATAATTAAACCATTTATATCGTCGCCACAGAGGAAAAGCTAAAGTTCCGAAACTTTAAAGGTGTCAGAAGTGACGGAGAAATAGTGCACTAGTTTGCAACTTTAACTTTTTGTCGCCCTAAAATACTGTACGTTACGGGTAATTGCATTCTCACTAAAAGTTTAAACACAATAAAAAACCGAAGAAATTGGGAGAACATAAAAATTATTATTTTATAGTACGGTGTAATAGGGCCAAAGCCGTAACATCCATAAATTATTTTAGCTCCAAATTGTGCCATATATTTTTTAGTATACAGGGTGTCCGGAATAACTTGAAGTACATGGGGATCTTGGAAACGATTGGAGATACAAAGTCGGTTAAATGCAAGAAAAGTTGCGTACAATATTCCGTTTTAAGCATATTTTTAACTGGTCTCTTTAAAGATATACAGAGTGAAAACGAAAAATGTGCGTTTTAGAACAACTTTAATATTTCAATGATTATAAGGACTAGACCTGTGAAAATTTCAGGAGAGGGGTAAGACACATCTGCGAATTTAAAAATGGGGTCAAAAAAATTCTAGGCCTACTATGTTGCGCGCAGACATAATCAACTTTCGTTTTTCTTATGGCCGCCATATTGAATTTTACATTTTTAAAATGCTTAGAACATCCCCTTTCCAACCGTGTATAACTCATATTTATTAAATCAATTAAAAAATTGCAAAAATGACAAATTATTATTTTTCACATAGTAGGTCGAGCATTTCTTGTTCACCGCTTTTTGTAATGTTATTAAAGATCAAATTATTTTAATCTAAGGACCTAATAAATCAAAACTAAACTTAAAAATTACAATAAAACGACTTAAGCTGCAGACTAGGTAAAAAAGTAGCAAAAAGAAACATCACAGAAACCAATAGTCTATTGAAGATACTGTTCAAATAAGGCACCATTTTCCCGAACGCACAGTCAGTATCGTCTTAATACTGCTTCAGAAGAGTGCCTGATCATTTCAGGGGTGATGCTGTTAACAGCTTCTACTACAGCCACTCTTAGTGCGTCGACAGTTTCATGTGATGTAGCGTAAATTTTGTTTTTTAAGTACCCCCAAACGAAAAAGTTCATGGGTGTCATATCTGGGGACCCAGCGGGCCATCTTACGGGTCCTTGATTACCTATCCATTTATTGGGATATTCGGTATTGAGATAGTCAGTGACAATCCGAGCATTGTGAGGGGGGCACCATCTTGATGAAAATACATGTTTTGGATTGTTGCAAGAGGAAGATCCATAAGTGCGTCTGCTATGTCATTTTGTAACAGATTTAAATATCTTTCGGAATTCAAATTTTCATTGTAAAAATAAGGACCAATTACGTGGGTACCAATGATTCCCATCCAAACATTAAAACCAAATTTAATTTGATGCCTCACTTCATGGAACAAATGCGAGTTCACATCTGACCAAAAAACAGTATTTTTGCGATTAAACATTCCGCAGTTGGTAAAGCGACTTTCATCAGACCATAAAATTCTTAAAGGAAAATTTGGATTCATGTGGCATTGTTCCAAAACCAAAGGCAGAATTGCAGCCTTCTTGCTTGATCTCCATCTTGAAGCCCTTGACATATTCGTTCGCGGTAGGGGTGAAATTTATTCCGTTTAAGAACGTCACTGGCCGTTGAGCGAGCAACGCCTGCTGTATCTTCAATTTGCCGTAATGAGGTACGAGGCGTCTCGATTACACTTTGCATAACTAAATTTTCTTTTTCTTCATTTGCTGGTTTATTCCTTTTTAATTTCACAAAACTCCCATAATTAATTAGATTATTTTTCAAACGCCTAAACATACTCTTACTGGGTTGTCGCCTTTCCGGGTATTTATTAAAGTACATTTCTTCAGCCATTTTGTCGTTCCTTCGGCATAAAATAAAACATTCCAACATGTCATATCTTTCACTATTTGAAAACGCATTCATTTTAACTTTATCTACTTAGCAAACTTTTCTTGACGTCTCATTAACAACACTATCGTATTGAAATAAAATATTAATACGAGACCACGTTAAATATGAATACGTCAATAATAACGAAATAGACATAAGCCTACTATGTGAAAAATGATAATTTGTCATTTTTGCATACTTTTACTGGTTTAATAGGTACGAGTTATACACGGTTGGAAAGGGGATGTTCTAAGCATTTTAAAAATGTAAAAATTCAATATGGCGGCCATAAGAAAAACGAAAGTTGATTAAGGCTGCACGCAACATAGTAAGCCTAGAATTTTTTGACCCCATTTTTAAATTCGCAGAATGTGTCTTACCCCTCCCCTGAAATTTTCACAGGTCTATTCTTTATAATGATTAAAATATTAAAGTTGTTCTAAAACGCACATTTTCCGTGTGCTTCACTGTGTATATCTTTGAAGAGACCAGTTAAAAATATGCTCAAAACGGATAATTGTTGGGCACTCTGGTACGCAACTTTTCTCCCATTTAACGGACTTTGTATCTCCAAAGGTTTCCAAGATCCCCATGTACTTCAAGTAATTTCGGACAACCTATATAGAGATACAGGGTGTTACAAAATGTTGTTAGGAATTTTTTTGGGAGGATTCTACATTAGAAAATATCAAGAAAGGTTTTTATTTACATGGGTCCCAAAATATAAATTATTTCCCAGATAATTTTTTATTTGTTTTTATTTTCAATAACTTAATTAATCTTCAAACAAGTTTGTTTTAATTAGGCAATTTTGTTCATGCCCATAAGAAAATAATTTATTACTTACTTATTTACATTTAAGTCCAGTGGTGTCTAAAGGAATATAATCAATAAAAAAAAACGGTGCTTTCTTTAGATTAAGCAAAAAATACAGCTTTTAGTCTCTATTTTTTTTTTGTCGTTCTTGAGAAAGATTGATAGCAGATTCTTATTTCTTATCTTGTAAACCGCCCCTCCTAGCTAAACTTTGTAACAATACATCAACTATTACCGCAACTACGAAAAAAAATAATAATAAGAATACATTTTTGACCCCCATATCTCCGAAATTATCAACTTTTGAACAAAGAGAATTTGGGTTAGATCCATATATTTTAGCCTCTGAAATTTGTTGTGAAATTTTATCCGCACCTTTTAGAGACGCCCTGTATATAGATGGGGTGATCTATATTTCATTTGTTTACCTTTTTTAAAAGCTTAGTTTTGGTGTATAAGGCTAGGTTACGCAAAGAATTAAATTAGACTGTTACTTTATAAATATGCTAAAAAATTAATTATTAAAGTTTTCTTGATTACATATTTTTTTAACACGCTTTTATTAACTTGGGTTGTAACTATCAATCTATCTATCCATCTGGCTATCTATGTAACGGAATCTTTGAGCCTAATTTTAACCAACTTCCAGCTATTCGATTTCTTTGAAACTTTGCACACGTATTAAGGACCCATGACAATGCAATAATCTGCAAACAGTATCCCGTTATCCTGCTTTGGATCGCCAGGAAAAAGAAATTCCATTATATTATAAAAACAACACCGGGGTTGCCATCTGTTGGCAACATTTCAAACTTTGCTACTCAATGGAGAAGAAATTTTTAGTGGGTTGCCATCTGTTGGCAACATTCCAAACTTTGCTACTCTTGTTCACTAAAAAATTTTTTCGCCATTTTGTCAAGAGTAGCAAAGTTAATTGTTAAAAAATTAATTGATATAACGAACTAAAAAATGAAAAATAATTAATAGTTTAAAAACTAAAAAAACACGCTTTTATATGCAACCGAACTAAAAATTAAAAAATAATTTTTTATTAAAAAAAATATTTTCACTTCATAGTAAAAAGTGTGGGGTGCTTAATATATTAAATGTTATAATTATTATATTTGCCAATATCTATGATGGAAAAAATATGAAAAAATAGTAAAATGCACCCCACGCTTTTACTATGAAGTGAAAATATTTTTTTAATGAAAAATTATTTTTTAATTTTTAGTTCGGTTGCATATAAAAGCGTGTTTTTTAGTTTTTTTAAACTATTAATTATTAGCAAAAACATTTTCTTTTATGAATCAAATAATTTAAAAAAAAAAATTATTACGCAAAAATCAATTTGGCCAATATTACATTTTACCCATATTCGACCGGACTAATATACTTCTTACCAAAGACACCTGTTCTCATACGGTCCGTATCTGTCTTTATTTACTTGCTCTATTAAAAGAGGATGAGAAAGTGTTCGAGCGTAAGGCTATCGCTAATGATGGGATATGTCTTCCCCGTGGCCTAGTGGACAGAGCTTTGATCTTCAAAGCCAGAGGTCGGCGGTTCGATTCCCAGCGGGGAGACATATTTAGGTAGTAGTTATTTAAAAATAACGACCGTGGTGGCACTACCGCGTTGTCTAAAAGGTGTTGTGAAATGCAACTGCATGTTTCAGTGCTTGGACAACGTTGACGGAACAGGGGAAACGATGGGTTAAACATCTAATAACCCGACACCCACGGTACTCTGGTATTTAGGCATAAACCTTCGTGGGATGTCAAAAAGATAAAAAAATATTTAGAACAACTAATCCCAAGTCGATTTCGTTCCATTTTTTTTGCAATAATTTACATTAATAAAATGGCCCTAGAAAAAGCTCTTTATCCACATTGATTTTTTTGGTAAGTTTTACCAGCTAAATTATTTTTAGTTTTCTTTAAAACCGATGCAAAACCTCTAAGAGTTTTATATTTATTTTAGAAAAATAAAAAAAGCATTCAAATATTGAACTTTAAAGGGTACTAACTCGAAAGATAATATATATATATATATATATATATATATATATATATTAGACAATTGGGGCGAGGTGGTGGAGTAGTTCAGTAGTCCACAGTTGTAATAAATAATTAAATATAATAAACCAAAATCTGAATATAATTTTCTCGAATACTACGCCACTGGAATCTCGTCAAAGTACGAGAAGGACGACGCATGGTCAATGAAGCCGATAAATGTCAATCAATTTTATAGACTCTCTTCTCTTGGTCATTGTTGTAAATGGGATGGAGTGAGACATACGTTTCAGAGACATTACCATTTTCGAGAAAGTAGTTAACAAAATGGCTACAACCCGTTCACATGCTTAATTAGTATAAAAATGTGGTTATAAAATTTAAATAATTTACTATATGAAGGAAAAGTCCACATGGAAACTATTTTGAAATTATTAATATTAATAACTTTATCTCCATATTGCAGCCTTGAAAAAGAAATAAATTATTTAATAAACAACCTGCTGCTATATATATATATATATATATATATATATATATATATATATATATATATATATATATATATATATATATATATATATATATATTAGACAAATTTCTTTATATTTGTTTTTTTATTGCTTCTAACTCAAAAACTAGCGATATTTAATAAAATACAAGGTAATACAGAATGTCGATAAAAAAATTTAAGAGCAGATTCTACATCAAAAGATATACAGAATTTTTTTAATAATATATGGGACCGCCAATATTTCGTTTTTTTAAATAAGGGGTGTTTAAAAATACTTATTTTAGTTAAAATTGTTGGTCTGCATAGTAACCTTATAAAAATAGGTATTTATTGTTGTTGTTAAATAGTTGCTATTTTTAAAATTATAAAACCTAATTTAAAAATTGTTTTCGCAAATGCTTCTTTTAAGGTCTAAAAAATATACAATTTTTTTTTTTATCTTTTTGACATCCCACGAAGGTCTATGCCTAAATACCAGAGTACCGTGGGTGTCGGGTTATTAGATGTTTAACCCATTGTTCCCCCTGTTCCGTCAACGTTGTCCAAGCACTGAAACATGCAGTTGCATTTCACAGCACCTTTTAGACAACGCGGTAGTGCCACCACGTTCGTTATTTTTAAATAACTACTACCTAAATATGTCTCCCCTGCTGGGAATCGAACCGCCGACCTCTGGCTTCGAAGATCAAAGCTCTGTCTACCTAGGCCACGGGGAGACGAGACGATTAAGTGAATTTCATTTTGTTTTTCTTCTAAACCTAACAAGAGAGTGAAAAAAATACAAAATGATATTAAAGCTCTATTTTTATTTGCTCAATCTAAAAACAAAACAAAACTTTTAAACACATTTACACAATCAGTGGCGTACCGTTTCTTGTGTATTCTTTCAGTTGCCGCTTTAGACGCCACTGGACTCTACAAAAATTAAATTAGTAATAAATTACCCCCTTAAGGCCAAAAATAACATTGCCAAATTAAAAAACTTTTGGGTAGGATATTTACGATATAAAAAAACATATTTTTTTACAAATTTAAAACGCTATCTTGAGGACAAGGAATTTGCGTACTTATGTTTATTTTATTTTTAACACGCTTTTATTAACTTGGGTTGTAACTATCTATCTATCAATCTGGCTATCTATGTAACGGAATCTTTGAGCCTAATTTTAACCAACTTCCAGCTATTCGATTTCTTTGAAACTTTGCACACTTATTAATGACCCATGACAATGCAATAATCTGCAAAAAGTATCCCGTTATCTTGTTTTTAATCGCCAGGAAAAAAAATTCCATTATATTATAAAAACAACACCTGGGTTGCCATCTGTTGGCAATATTTCAAACTTTGCCACTCAATGGAGAAGAAATTTTTAGTGGGTTGCCATCTGTTGGCAACATTCCAGACTTTGACTGGGTTGCCATCTGTTGGCAACATTTCAAACTTTGCTACTAAATGGAGAAGAAATTTTTAGTGGGTTGCAATCTGTTGGAAACATTACAAACTTTGCTACTCTTGTTCACTAAAAAATTTTTCGCCATTTTGTCAAGAGTAGCAAAAACTAAAAATGAAAAATAATTAATAGTTTAAAAACTAAAAAACACGCTTTTATATGCAACCGAACTAAAAATTAGAAAATAATTTTTCATTAAAAAAATATTGTCATTTCATAGTAAAAAGCGTGGGGTGTTTAATATATTAAATGTTATAATTATTATATTTGCCAATATCTATGATGGAAAAGTTATGAAAATAGTAAAATGCACCCCACGCTTTTTACTATGAAATGACAATATTTTTTTTAATGAAAAATTATTTTCTAATTTTTAGTTCGGTTGCATATAAAAGCGTGTTTTTTTAGTTTTTTTAAACTATTAATTATTTAACCTATATTTTAATAGTAGAATTTTCCTCCTTAATTTTTCTTACCAACATTCTGTAACATATTGTATACAGTGTGGGCCAAATTAAAATTGCATACTTTTTAACCAATAATAACTTTTACCTGATGAGCCCATCTTTTTTATTTTTAAGGGGCTAACAGGTAGATATGTTTTCTCCAGGTTTGCCAGTTTTGGTCAATTAGAGTTAAACAGGACTGGACTTACGGGACTTTTCCAAAATGATGCAATAAGCTTCGTTCCAAAAAAAATGTATCTACAATTTGGCTGATACGTTTATTAATAATTAATTTACTGTTAAGTTTGGTCAGCATCCAACTTAGTAACCATGGTAACCTCACATTTTTTATTTTTAAAGGACACTAAAAAAAAAAGGTGTGTTTTTTTAATCAAGGAAAGTGCATGCTTTATGGGAAGCACTATTTATCAAAAAAATAATTATAATCTCTAAATCCTTAAACTGTTGATAGATTCGCATTTTTCTGGATTATTTCCCATAGTTTTTCTACAAGAAAACGTATTAGATTAATTACAGCTAAATCAGATTTTTTTTGCAACGAGGCTAAATACAGTATTTTGGAAAAAGTCACGTAAGTCTAGTTCTGTCTAAATCTATTTGATCAAAATTGGCAAACCTAGAGAAAATATATCTTACCTATTAGCACTATAAAAATAAAAATATAGGTGCAACAAAAAAAAGTTGTCATTAGTTAAAAAGTGTGCAAGTCTAATTTGGCCCACCCTGTATATGAAGCTGTACTATCATTTTATCATGTAGAATAACTGCCTTAAATTTTGTGATCAATTTTTAAGTCATTCTGCATTTTTAGAATAAAGTGCCCTATTTTGTTAAAGCTTTAAATACCTTTAAAAAGTGGTTAAAACCGGTCTTTTACTTATTTTTAATGATTTTTGTGTTTAAACTAATAATTTCAAACGCCTTTTTTTTAGTTTTAACACTAGTTGGAACATTTTTTTAAAATATTTCTAATCATTTCATTCCTGTCAAAAAACAAATTAAATTTATTACCTAAATAAGACCTAAGAGCTAATAAACTTATAGGTATCTATCTTCCGAGAATGGATCGGATTTATATCTTATCTGAGAAACCGCCATATATTTAGAAACTAACTTCGGTTTAATCCTCATTTCCACAGCAAAAAACTTTGGGTTAGAATACTTGAGAAAATCTCTGTGTCCATTTTGAGAAGGATTTCCCTAATTTGAAAACTATTTTTTACAGGTTTATTTTAACAAAAACTCTAAAAAAGAAACTAGTTAAAGCAAGTTTTATTGTTACTACAAGTTTGATAATTTTTTTTTTGATAATTTACAAACACCAAATTTCTCATTAAGTGCTCTTAAGGAGAAGTTGAAGATTAGCCGACAGTCAAAATTTATTTAAAAACTTAATGGTTTAATAAAATATAAAATTAGCAGAATATTGTATACAATTTTTGTTAATAAGTTCAGAAAAAATACGACAATGGGAGCAATTAAGGTCTGGTCACACATAGCCTGCAACGAGCCCGCAGCCGTGGGCCTCGCAGGTAAAATGTAGGGGGATGCGGTATAAAAGTTTTGTGTTTAATAAAATTGCAGTAATATGAGTTTGTTATACTACGCTTTAAATTACACCCAATCGTAAAATAAACCTCTACAAATAAGGTAACACAGTTTTACTTATATTACTTAAAGTTTGGATTAGAAGGAACCAAGATAAGTGGTAAAATCTGTTCTATTTAACCAAGGTCTCTCCTGTGGCGCAGTGGTTTGATCTTCGAAGTCAGAGGTCGCTGGTTGAATTCCCAGCGGGGGAGACATATTTGGGTAGTAGTTATTTAAAAACAACGACCGTGGTGGTACTACCGCGTTGTCTAAAAGGTGCTGTGAAATGCATAATTGCATGTTTCAGTGCTTGGACAACGTTGACGGATCAGGGGAACGATGGGTTAAACATCTAATAACCCGACACCCACGGTACTCTGGTATTTATGCATATGCCTTCTTGGGATGTCAAAAAGATAAAAAAGGAAATATACATATATAAAATAATAGACTCTGCTTGACAAAAATGCTTTTATATTTTTGAGGTCATGAAAGGTGTTTTTGGATTTTTCTGAATTAATCTGCCCCACTTTCTTCTATTATTTTTATGTGTGGCCAGACCTTTATTCGGAAGCGTCTCGAAAAATGGTGAATTTCACTGTTGCATAACGTGAAATAAAAAAAAAGGGTTCGTGCTTTAAATAACCGTTTCTTTCCAGGTAACGCTAAAGGGATTTGTTGAAATTAAAACTTTTTACTTTTCGGGTTCGGTGCAGTAGTTATAAAGTTGTGGTGGCCACCGACTTTGAAAACGTGTGTTGAGGAAAAAGCTCTTTAACCCTTAAGTAGGCTCATGCCTTTTTATTACGTAAGCTATTACCGTAAATATCCAATAATTACTTTTTCTTTGTATTTTCTTTGAAAAGTATTATCTTTTAATGTATAATCAATTAAATAAAAAGTTTCCCAGGAAAAAAGGACTCGTATTAAAACATATTATGTAATTAAAGTCACTGTCACTACTTTTTTAAAGGCGGATTTTGGGACAGCAATGCGAGAAATGCAAAAAAACTAAATTTTATTATTTATGATTACACCTCACACTTTTGCCCAAGTTAAGATAAATTAATGAACATAAATTATATGGGCCCAAAATGGGTATCGTAGTTAGACCCTTGTTATTAAAATAACAAAAAAACTGTATATTCTTTATATTCTATTAACTACTAATAGAATTTTTATATTTAGCTTAGAAATCATAAAATAAAACTAAAGAAGCGTAATTCTCCTGGAGAAATATTACCTACTTAAAATATTTATAATACCAAACCGCTTTTTATAGGTACTTTCATGGCTTCTGCTCTGAAGAATTGTCCAGTATAGTTCCTCCACTCACGGTTCCCAACAAAGAAACTCATGGTTCCGCGCGTATGTATCCCTATACGGTCTAACTGGACAGGCCCCGAACTTCTCACTTTGTTCATTCTTTTATGCCTAAAGTTTCTAGATTGTGGAACCTGTTGCCCGCGGAGGTCTTTCCTTCCCCCAAATCTTCAAGTATTTAAGTCCCGTGTCAACAAACTCCCTCTTACCTCGCTTAAGACACCCACGGTACGTTAGTATTTAGGCTTTAAGCCTTCGTGGTTTGTCCAAAGATAAAAAAGAGTTTATTTTAAATCTGTTTTTTCTTGTTATCTTGGAGCTAAACACTGCTCACAAATTGTTTTTATGTGATGTTTGGATGTTTTCTTATTGTAAAAAAGCTCAAAGTAATTACAAAATGTACAGAGCTCGGGGTCAATTTGACCCTCGCGCGCCTACTCAAGGGTTAAAGTTCTGAGCACTAAAAATTTTGGGATAAAACGTTCAGTTCAGAGTCGTGAATAAGACGTGGTTATTAAAACCTCTCTATCTTTGTGAATTTTGCTTCGATTCATTTCAAATATTTGCACGATATTCTTAAAATGGGTATCTTCTATTCAGAAAAGGTATAAAATTCTTTAAAAATCACAAACCAAAAATTTTTCATTTATTGCACACTTTATAGACTCAATAAAAGACTGTACACACAAAACTTACCTCTGCTGGAAAAGCGTATCCATTAATACTATGCTCGCTACCAAACTGGTCGTGGAGTCCATAGTGGATATGTATCTCTTGAAATTGATAACGATATGATAACGGTCCACCCGTTATATTTATGTGACTGTGCGTATCGTTAAAAACTGTAAATATAACGCTGTGGCCTGTGTTCATTATGGTACCGCTAACCTAAAAATAAAAGAAAAGAAAATTTTAAATAAATTTTGTACTTTTTTTCAAGTTTAACGGTTTTATTACAATAAAAATGATGAAGGTTATGCACTAAAAGCTTAAAAATAATTTGGTAAAGTCCTAGCTACCAGATCGCACCAATCTTTTCATTATTCTGGGGTACTGATCAGACAAATAATAAAATGGTTGGGCATATACAAGTAGATACTATGATAGAAAATTCACGTGCCCAACGGTTTTATTATTTGTCTGATTAATACCCCAGATTGGTACGATCTGAGCGCTAGGACTTGCTAAATAATTTTTTAGCTTTTAGTATATTACCTTCATCATTTTTATTGTCATAAAACTGTTTAACATAAAAAAAATTTCACATAATTTATTTTTAAGTTTTTAGTTTTGTTGTTAGTTATTACTTTTTATTCCTTTGAGTTCATTTATTGCCTTACTATTCCTAATCAGAACTAACCAACGATTTAATATTAAAGTAGTTGTGAAAAAAATCCGCCATTTTGTGGCGACCGTCATCTTGGATTTTAGTTTTTTATAGTAAGCTCTATTGTACCAATCGAGCCCTTTCATTTAATACCCATATTGAGTTGGTTATGGGAAAAAATCTGTTTTCCGCCATTTTGCGGCGACGGCCATCTTGAATTATATTTTTTATATAGTGAGCTCTATTGTACCAATCAAGTCTTTTTATTTGATACCCATATTGAGGTAGTTGTGAAAAAATTATGTAATCCGCCATTTGTGGCGGCGCCAATCGTGGATTTTACATTTTCATAGTGAGCTCTACTGTACCAATCGAGCCCTTTCATTTAATATCCATATTAAGTTGGTTATGGGAAAAAATCTGTTTTATGCCATTTTGCGGCGACGGCCATCTTGAATTATATTTTTTTATATAGTGAGCTCTATTGTACCAATCAAGCCTTTTTATTTGATACCCATATTGAGGTAGTTGTGAAAAAATTATGTAATCCGCCATTTTGTGGCGGCGCCAATCTTGGATTTTACATTTTTCATAGTGAGCTCTACTGTACCAATCGAGCCCTTTCATTTAATACCCATATTGAGTTGGTTATGGGAAAAATTCTGTTTTCCGCCATTTTGCGGCGACGGCCATCTTGAATTATATTTTTTTATATAGTGAGCTCTATTGTACCAATCAAGCCTTTTTATTTGATACCCATATTGAGGTAGTTGTGAAAAAAATATGTAATCCTCCATTTTGTGGCGGCGCCCATCTTGGATTTTACATTTTCATAGTGAGCTCTATTGTACCAATCGAGCCCTTTCATTTAATAAACATATTGAGTTGGTTATGGAAAAAATATGTAATCCGCCATTTTGTGGCGGCCCATCTTGGATTTTAATTTTTTCATAGTGAGCTCTATTGTACCAATCGAGCCCTTTCATTTAATACCCATATTGAGGTAGTTGTGGACAAAATATGTAATCCGCCATTTTGTGGCGGCGACCATCTTGGATTTTAATTTTTTCATATGGGTTCTATTTTTCCAATCAAACCCTTTTATTTGATATCCATTTTAAGGTTGTAGTGAAGTAATATGTAATCCGTTTAAAAATTATAAACGCGAAGAAAAAACTTATTTAATAAATACACTCCTGAACAAAAAAAATTTTTTTTTACCGATTTCAATTATCTTTTTGCCCAGTGGTAGCTTCTTTCATTAAGATTATTATTTAATAGAGGGATTGCAAAAAGTTTTATAGGCTTAGGTGTTATACAAGGAGAACCCAAATTTTGTATGCTTTATTTGTTTTTGGGAGATTTGAGAGGAATTTAAACAAAATATTATTTGGCTTTTCTCCAGAATAAAATTAAAGTTTATTTAACATTCTATGAAAACTAAAACTTTTATTCTGCTTTAACACAATATAATAAAAGTTATTATTACTTTAAAAGAAATAAAATAATGAAATATTTAATATTAAGTTACTTACAATACAAAGGTTTCAATCTATAAACAAGGTTCATTAGCACTCGGTTAAAACTATTTTAATCTAATAAAATAAAATCCTAACAAGACGCCAGACGAGAACTGGGCCAATGGTTGCGTCTCAAATATGTGGTAAATAGTTTACCAAAAATGTGGTAAACAGTTTACCTAAAAACTTATTGCAAAACTTGTTAGAAAACTGAAAAAATATAAAAATAGAAATGTCTGATGGACACTTTAGAGTTTGACATTACTTTTGGAAAAATTAACTGGTAAAGATACACCTATTAGGTATCTTAACCAGATAAAAGAATAGTAAAAAATGTTTAGCCATATTATAAAGTATTTTATGCTTTATTTGTTTTCTGGGAGATTAAATTTAAACAAAATATTATTTGGCTTTTCTCCAGAATAAAATTTAAAAGTTTATTTAACATTTAATGAAAATTAAAACTTTTATACATTATGTAGAACTATTCTGCTCTGACACAATATAATAAAAGTTATTATTGCTTTAAAAGAAATAAAATAATGAAATAATTATTATAAAGTTACTTACAATACAAAGCGTTTCAATCTATAAACAAAGGTCCATTAGCACTGGGTTGAAACTATTTTAATCTAATAAAATAAAATCTTAACAAGACGCCAGACGAGAACTGGGCCAATGATTGCGTCTCAAATATGTGGTAAATAGTTTACCAAAAATGTGGTAAACAGTTTACCTAAAACTTATTGCAAAACTTGATAGAAAACTGAAAAAAGTATAAAAATGAAATGTCTGATGGACACTTTAGAGTTTGACATTACTTTTGGAAAAATTAACTGGTAAAAGATACACCTATTAGGTATCTTAACCAGATAAAAAGAATAGTAAAAATGTTTAGCCATATTATAATAGCTTTGTTTATGTATCAAGTGCGTTACTAGGACTATAATGCCCTGAAGGTCAAAATAGATTTCGACCTGATGGGCATTATAATCCAGTAAGCTCGTGATGCATACAATGCTTTATGTTTTACCCAAAAAGACTTTTTCAATGACTAATTACATTATTTATTCGCAATATAAAAATAAGTTGCACCTGTACCTGTATACGTAAGTAGATAATGACTGGTGTTAAGTTTGACTTTGATGTTTCTATCAGTTAGTTAGTTGGCATTTTTTATTTAACGATTTGCTCAAAATGGAAGAAATTCCACAAAATATAAGAGAAAAGGCCATAAAAGCGACCGAAAATCTTTTGCCAGTTAAATCAAGGCAACAGTATGATCGGGAGTATGGCATATTTGGTATCTGGAAAGATGCGAACGCAATTCTTCAAATAACCGAAACCGTTTTAATGGCATATTTTCAGGAACTGGTAAGTTATTGATTTTATTTTAATACATATGTTTAACAAACTTTATTATTTTTAGTCGGAAAAATACAGTCCGAACTCTCTCTGGACCAAGTATTCCACCCCCAAGGTCTATGTTGATGGTCTGAAAATATAGACATTTCGCAATACCATCGTCTCATATCTTTTTTAAAAGTTAAGTCGAAAGGATACGTCCCGAAGAACTCTAAAGTTTTGGAAGGAGAAC
>JACEGR010010138.1:0-20905 GCA_014170235.1 Listronotus bonariensis
TTTCCAACAGCATGAAAATTAAAAGTGAGCTGTTTGACACCGTTTACAGTTTTCACCGAGCGATTTCTGTAAACTTGTATGAAAATGACATTCCCACGGATATGGACTGTGATGTTAGTAGTGACGAACCTAATCCCATTATGTGTCTTCCACGATATCTTGATACGTCGTGTGATGACATATTAATGTCTATTTCTTCCAGTTCATCAGATTTGGACGAAGACATAGCAAATAGCGATCAAGGTGAGTCTTATGTTCATAACGGATTGCAAAATCCGGATGGCATTTCCTGTTACTGTAATTCTTCTTTACAATGTCTATTGTCTTTACCAGAATTTAGACTTTCCGTAAATAAGGCAAATACACAAATTAATGTTGAAATTAAACGTATTATGTTACAGGAATTATCTTACACCCATATCTATTAGAAATAAAGTTGCTGATATTTTTAAAGAGCGTAGACAACAGGACGTGCAGGAATTTATGAGCATGCTATTAACAAAATTAGATAATGACTTTTTACAAACTATAAACTTTTCAATTGCCAATGAAAATATTGTACATCGATTGTAACATAACAGCTGGTGCCCATTTAAACTCAAAGGAATGCCATATTTTATATGAATTTGATATCGACGTTGAGCCCGGCTATAAAATAACGAAAGAACCACAAAATATTATTTATATGCCACTTACACCCAACGGCCGCCAGTTCATAGATAACATTACCCTAAGCATCTTGGATGACAACGGTGACCTTATCGACTTTAGAGGAGAGAAAATTATCGTCAAACTTGAGCTGAAGAAAATTGCATAAATATGGGATTTCGTTTCAATCGGCAATTGCATTTGTTGTCTTCAATGCAACAGCAAAAGCATAAAAATAAAAAGTCTACTCAAGCACGGACCATTCGTGCTCTGAACCTTCAATCGAAAGGACATAATCACATCAACCAAAGACTCTCTGTGAGGGATTTAAATTTTTTAAAATCCATCGGATTGAAGATAAGAAAAGGCTAAATAATGATGATGACCAGTGAGAAAATTGAAGTATTCAACGAACCCATCCTGGATAACTCTATTATTAGCTTACAAGAGCATACCTATAAACCGTATGGGTCGCCAGCATTTGAAAACTCTGACGAAATTCGTATTCCTGTTAATTTCCAAGACATAATTTTGGATATATCCGACAGTTACATTTATATTGAAGGAACGTTCAAACCTAAAGAAGCCAGTAAAATATGTTACCTATCCAATAACGCTCTCGCCTTTCTATTCGATGAAATCCGCTACGAAATGGGTGGTGAATCAGTTGCTGTCGTACGAAAACCCGGTATTACTACAACATTAAAAACCATGGTTTCTTTTGGTTCTCAACAAGCAAAGAGCCTTTTACCAGTCGGTTGGGGCTTAACCGAAACAAACCAAGCAATTTGGGATGCCACAAGTAAAGTGTTTTCGGGGAAATTACCATTAAAATATTTAATGGGTTTCGCCGAAGATTACACAAAAGGCATTTTCAATGTTAAACAGGAGTTAATTTTGATAATGGCTCGTACCTTCAAAAACTCCTACGTCGGCCAATGTGATGCAGATATAAGCATAAATAAAGTGGAATGGAAAATTCGTCACATCATCCCAGATGATCGTCAAAAGTTAAAAATTATGTCACGCATCAATAAAGGTGGAAATAATGCAATTATTCAAATGTCATACAGAAATTGGGATCTCTACCAGCTTCCCACATTGCGACAAACATCATCAGACGTTTGGGCCGTAAGGACTAGCACGAGTTTGGAGAAACCTCGCTACATCATAATTTCCTTTCAAAGTAACTCCAATGTGGATACGAGAGAGAAGGACGCGACGAAATTTAATTCTGCAAATATAAGTGACGTTAGATTGTATCTAAACTCAACAGTGTATCCTTACGAAAGATGGAACTTTGATTTCGCTAAAAACTTTACGCAGCAGCCTATTATAACTATGAAAATTTCCAAAGCAGTTATTATGGTCGTGAACTAAACGATCCCATGATGGATTTGGCCGAATATTTGGACAATCCAGTGTTTGTTATTGACTGCAGCCATCAGCCCGAGGCAGTCAAATCCTCTACAGTGGACGTAAAGTTGGAATTTCAAACGATTGGAGGACAGCAGTTTCCCAAAGACACTAAAGTGAATGCCCTAATTATTCACGACTCATTTTTTTCCTATAATATTATGAATGGAAACGTTACAAATAGATCTGTTTAAAACCTTATTTTTTACTCTATGTACTACTAAACCGAATTTATTTTGTATTTATTACCAATAAATTTGATAAAATAGAAATTTTGTTTTATTTTGTCCCATAGCTAAATATGAAAAACAATCAGCCTTTTTTCAGAGCCACAAAATGTTTTGAAAGACATTCGTCTTATTTATATAAAAATAAAATGCGAGGTAACATAAGAAAAACAACATTTAGGATAAAAACTTTTTATTTATTTATATTGTAACTAAACAAAGGTTGACAATAAATTTTTTAGGTTAGAACTTTCGATAGAACCTTGCATTTTCTAATAACCTATTTTGCAACATTAAAGCATTATTTTTCTTTATTTGTTCAATAGTGATGTTTGGCGCCCCCATCCTTCAGGAACCGAATTAACAAAAATTTCAATGTCATCTAGGTGGTAGATATTGGTAGCAACCGACCATCCACATCATCATCATCATCGTCATTCTGCTCCATATCTGATATCGAAGAATCAAGCTCCCATATTTTCAGTCGGCTTATTCATATTTTCAGTCGGCTCATTATTGACAACATCATCTGCTGAAAGATACAATTGTGGGGGAGTGAGCCATATTAAACTTGCACACTTTTTAACTAATGATAAATTCTTATCTGATGCGCATATCTTTTTTATTTATAAAGGGCTGATAGGTTAATATGTTTTTGTTAAGTTTGCCAATTTTGGTCAAATAGATTTAGACAGGACTGGACTTAGGGACTTTTTCCAAAATACTGTATTTAACCTCGTTGCACAAGAAATCTGGTTTAGCTACAATTACGACAATACGTTTTTCTTGTAGACAAACTATGGGATATGATTCAGTAAAAGCGAATCTGTGAACAATTGAAATATTTAGGAATTATGATTCTTTTTAATAAATAATGCTTCCTATAAGGCATGCATTTCACTCGATTTTAAAAAACAATTTTTTTTTAATTGTGTTTGAAAATGAAAAATTTGAGGTTACCATGGTTACTGAGTTCAATGCAAAACTTACCAATAAATTATTTAAAAATAAACGTATGAGCCTAATTGTAGATAATTTTTTTGCAACCAAGTTTATTGCATCATTTTGGAAAAAGTTCCGTAAGTCCAGTCCTGTTTAAATCTATTGGACCAAAATTGGCAAACTTAAAAAAACATATCTACCTATTAGCCACTCAAAAGAAAAAGATAAAAAGTTATTAGCATCGTGAGCTCCCTTAGTACAAGGTATATTTTTTTTATCAATCTCAAAACCATTTCATTTAAAATAAAAGACACGTTAAAATTATTTTTTTACCAAACCCTTTATTTAAAGTAACAATTAACTTTATGCAGAAGAACATTTCTTATATTACCTACTAGAATTTAATTAAACCAATAGCAGTATCTAAAATATTTAATGAATGAACTGGACTTATTTTAAAATCAAATTGGACCCGCCTTGAAAGTACCTAGAAAATGCTTTGGTCAGCTGGGTCACCTGATCTTTCACCGAATGACTTTTTTCTGTGGGGACACATTAAAAGTGTCATTTACAAAAGTGTAAAATTTTAGAATGTAATCCAGCTACAAGATGTTATTTCGTTAGGATGTAATAAAATTTTACAATATCAACTTGGCAACGTTAGAAATGGATTTTATGACCGGTTGGGATATTCTTTAGCTGGTAATGAGGGGTGTTTAAACATTTAATTAATGAATGTTTTTGTGTTATTCTCTATTATTTAAAAAGAAAAAGTTATTGTTTTCTATGTTCTTCTATTTTATGTTTACACATCTAGTAAAATATTAAAATATCTGTTATTTTTCGAATCTCTTTTAGATCTTTTGAGTTAAACATTTACAATTATTTATTAAAATGGCTTTGGACTCAAATTGACTGACAATACGTTTATTGGTTGAAATTAACCAGACAGGCTTGATGGAAAAATAAATGAAAAATATTTCTGATACTGTTATTGGACTAATTAAATTCTAGTTGGTAACAAAAAAAATGTTTAATGATTAATATTAATAACTGTTATTATAGTTAAAACTAATTGTTACATTAAATAAAAGGTTTGATAAAAAAATATTTTTAACGTGCCTTTTATTTTAAATGTAATGGTTGTGAGTGTAATGAAACGAAAACAAAACATTCCTTGTATTAGGCTGTACGTAAGATTTGACAAAGCCTTAAACAAATAGTTTGCTGGTGGCTGCTGTCTGCTTGTTTTTTCCTGAAGCGAAAATTTGGTAATTTAATAATTACATTTTATTAAATCATTCAAGATTCGGTTTTTAAATTTTTAACTTGCAACTTAACACGAGGGTTTATCAGATTAGTCTTTTTAAAAAGATATCTTACATTTTTTCTGTAAAAATTAAGCCAATAATTAACACCATTAAAATTTAGATGTGATTTCCTGTGTTTCGCTCGGCACCACCGGTATAAGAGTTGTGCTTTTAATACTATAAGATAATAAAACTCGAAAGAACCTTTGACAAATATTAGAATTTAAATAAAAGGGCCTATTTAATATTTTCTTATCTTTTATTAAAGCAGTCACTTTAGGCAGGGGTTAAATCAAGATAAAACTTAAGTATTATGACTTTAAACTTAGGATGTCAAGTTTATAAAGTTTCTTTATTAATTAACAAAGTTTATTAAATATTAATATTTTGTAAAGTGATAACGTTACAATGTAAGTAATTTTAATTTTTTGTCATTTGGTTGTTATTTTAAATTATTTATGTTTTGTTATTAATTATATATAATATTAAAAATAAAAACAAATATTTTTATTTAGCAAACACAAATAGTAATTTGGACCTTTTACTATTTCTCCAAAATAGCCAACATCCTGTTTTTTTATTTAGTATTTGCCTTTTATAGAAAAAGTTATAACCAAATAGAAGAAGAGATAAGGGTTCCCCCACCACTAATGGTACCTGTCATAATTATGACACACTTAGGACAACGTTTTATTTTTGTTTAAAAAAAATAGCCAATAGATTCAATTAAAACTAATTTTTATATTTTAACCGCGTTTAAATTTAAAAGAAATAAATATTTAAGGTCAAAAATCCCTACCCATTATACATGGTGTCCTTAATAGTTGTATACAAAATGCTACCACAAATTCCTTGGATCAAAATACTACGATTTAACAGAATTAAACTATATCGAAAAGTTTATTGTTTGCAAGATATGAGTTGTTAAACTTTTTATTTTATTTAAGTTATTAAAAAAGTAATTTTTTTTCACTAAATGTATAGTATTAAAACGTTTTTTAGAGTAAAAAATTAAAATATGCTTATGTTTTTGTCGTACAATATAGAGGATCCACCTGCAGTCCTTTACTAAGGTTCAACTTATCCTTATTTTTATTGGCTTGGTTAGTTCTGGTTAGCCAGTCTTTTAGCGGCAAAAAAAACTAATCGTTTAATAAAACTAAAACTAAAAGTAATACCAATTAAAGTGTGCATGTATTAAGGGTGAAACCGACTTTAAAATTCTTAGAAAAGGAAAAAAATATTTTTATGCGTATTACAAAGATTAAATAATTAATAGTTTAAAAAAACTAGAAAAACACGCTTTTATATGCAACCGAACTAAAAATTAGAAAATAATTTTTCATTAAAAAAAATATTGTCATTTCATAGTAAAAAGCGTGGGGTGCATTTTACTATTTTTCATAACTTTTTCATCATAGATATTTGCAAATATAATAATTATAACATTTAATATATTTATCACCCCACGCTTTTTACTATGAAATGACAATATTTTTTTAATGAAAAATTATTTTCTAATTTTTAGTTCGGTTGCATATAAAAGCGTGTTTTTCTAGTTTTTTAAACTATTAATTATTTTTCATTTTTTAGTTTCTGCTACTCTTGACAAAATTGCGAAAAAATTTTTAATGAACAAGAGTGGCAAATTTTAAAATTTTTCCAACAGATTGCAACTCACTAAAAATTTCTTCTTCATTAAGTAGCAAAGTTTGAAATTTTGCCAACAGATGGCAATCCAGGCAATTTTTGGACCGTTGCCAATATATTGCAACCCACTAAAAATTTCTTCTTCATTTAATAGCAAAGTTTGAAATGTTGCCAACAGATGGCAACCTAGGTGTTGTTTTTATAATATAATGGAATTTTTTTCCTGGCGATCCAAAAAAGATAACGGGATACTGTTTGCAGATTATTGCATTGTCATGTTTCCTTAATACGTGTGCAAAGTTTCAAAGAAATCGAATAGCTGGAAGTTGGTTAAAATTAGGCTCAAAGATTCCGTTACATAGCCAGATAGTTACAACCCAAGTTAATAAAAAAGCGTGTTAACGGCATTTATTAACTGTTATTGTTCATAAAAATTGAACACCAATGGTGCAACTAACCCAATTGTGTAAAAGAACTTATTAATTTTTATTGTTCATAAAAATTGAACACCAATGGTGCAACTAACCAAATTGTGTAAAAACTAAAAAATTTCTTCTTCATTTAATAGCAAAGTTTGAAATGTTGCCAACAGATGGCATCCTAGGTGTTGTTTTTATAATATAATGGAATTTTTTCCTGGCGATCCAAAAAAGATAACGGGATACTGTTTGCAGATTATTGCATTGTCATGTTTCCTTAATACGTGTGCAAAGTTTCAAAGAAATCGAATAGCTGGAAGTTGGTTAAAATTAGGCTCAAAGATTCCGTTACATAGGCAGCCAGATGGATAGATTGATAGATAGTTACAACCCAAGTTAATAAAAGCGTGTTAAAAAATATATTTAAGTTCTTAAATAGCAAGATTACAACACGACTGTTAACCCGTAAACGAGAGGTCCCGAGTTTGATTCCGGATAAGACACATAACTTTTGTTTCCTTTTTTATTTTTTTCCTTATAATTTTTATTAAACTTTTCCAATTTTTATTTTCTATTGTTCATAATTTAATTTTTGGAGAAGTAATTTTCAACTTTTTAAAAATTTTAAGTCACACCTATTTGCTGACCTTAATGCTGACGATTACGTCCTGATATGTTATTTCTTCGCCTGTCCTTCTTGACAATATTTTTAAAGTGATTTTTAGTATTGTATATTATTGGGTCCATTTGACGAAATACTTTTGTAATGTGTCTTTTTTAATTATAGGCCCTTGATAAAGTGGCAATCCGGACACAAAATGTTGGGATAAATACAAAAGTGCTTTTATTTGCATATTCCCATTCCGCTATACTACTCCAATTTGTTTTTCCAAAGAGTGCTATTACCTAAACTACAATATTAAACAATAAAACCACAAAAAATTAACGCTTACAGTACGCAAAATAAATATTTACTTAGGTTAGATTAACTTTAAGTATTTTTCGGCGGTTATCAATAGTTTTTATAAGCAAAACCGCTGGACGGCGTTTTCTATCATTAAAATAAGTAAACACCGCCGGTTATAACAAATAATTTATAATTCATGGCGGTTTTCAAATACGTAAATATAAAAAAGCGTTGGACGGCGGTTTTCTTCTTATAATTGAGCAAAACCGCCGGCGGTCGTTTAGCTAGTGCCAATTATTTATTTTAATTTTCTAACCTAATTTTAACTTGCTAACGGTGGCATACTTGCCACCGAAATATCGTTTTTTAATTAAAATTTTTGGGTTTTTTAGGGTTTTCTTTATTTTGTTTCAGGCGTCCGGCCAGTTCGTAAGGGTCAACAGGGCTAAACAGGTCAGCTCGCTATACCCCGGGACCAGGACCGAAGCGGTCCTAAGCTTTTCGGATAGACTTTTGGCGTGTACCCAACAAAAAAAAACCATTAAATTAATAAATCCACCTAACCAATGGGTCGTATGAATAAAAATGAAGTAGGCGCTCATACAACTAGTATAAGCACATACTTCAACGTATTAACTTTAAATAAAAGTACCTACTACAAGTCGAAGTAAATAATACCTACGCTATTTTCTAAAAGCCTTAGTAAGGAAAAATCAAAGTAAATGCTTCTTAATATAGTATCTTGTTTAGTTTTAAAGTAAATACTTCGAAGTAAATGCTAATACTTGGAGGATTACTACCTACTTTATTTTTATTCATACCACTCAACATAGAGCATATCTTACGTAGAAAAGCCAAAAACAAAAAGCTTACATTATGTGACATAGGACTTTGCAAAAATACATTATTATATTGCTGTCTTTTCTATATGCCAAAAGTCAGTATTTTATTAAAAGGGAATAAGTAAGAGATCGAAAAAGTTTAGACTCTGGGAATGCTATTATATGTTGCTAAACTTATTTCACATGTTAAATTTTATATACGTGACATACATTAATCCAAAAAAAACTAAGTTCTCAATTTTTGAAACCCGTACGCAAATATAATATGTAAGTGGATCTTTGTTCTGACATATTTCTTCAACTTAATTTCGTTTTGTTATAATATAGGAAATGGCGACAAAACTATTGCTTGTGAATTTAGTTTGTTATTTAATTAATTTGTAACATTTTTACCTTTATTTTGGTTTAATTTTTGTTTTTTTACATAAATGTCTACATAAATCATTTATTATTCAACTAAAAAGTACAAGAATATCATTATGCTTAAATTGGTAAAAAAAATTAAAAGGTATCAGAAGAACGAAAGCTTTCCCGGCCTTGGTCAACTGAGAAATCTTGATTCTTGGGTTTAGACCGCGTATAATTAAAATCGTTTACCGACGTTTCGTCACCGATTGCACGAGACATCTTTAGAGATCTTTACTTTGCAACAGTGAAACACTTAACTCTAGATCCCACGGCAAGAGTTTATATATCCTTGTCCTGTTCACCGAAGCGTTTCCTTTTTGATAATTGCTTTCCATGTGTGGTGTAGACCGTAACCATTATCTCTATTAACATAATTAGGTGTTGATGTATTTTAATAGATTTTCGAACTTTTGTTTTGTAGAAACCTTGGACGGACGCAAGAACATTAGTTTCCTTTACATTAATATTATGACCAGTACAATATTGGTGTTCGGCAACTGCTGACTGGATAATTTGCTTATTTCTAATACATCGGTCATGTTCCTTAATTCTAGTCAAAATGGACCGTCCAGTTTTTCCAATGTACACTTCACCACACGAACAGATAATTTTGTAAACTTCCTCGGTTTGTAGAGGGATTTTATGTTTTGTCGATCTCAAGCATTGACCAATTTTTTTTATTTTATATATTCCTAGTAATTGTAAGGGAACGGCCAGACTAAAGAGCGACAAGCGACAATTGTGCGACTTTTGGGGAGCAATTTTTGCAATGCGCAGGCTGCATTATAATATGTTAGGTGTGTTTTTCAAACCCAATGCGTAAATGCAAGTAGCCACACCGACACCCAGCGGGCAGGCGAAATTAACATGCAGCCTTCAAAATGCGGAAAACCTTGAAAATCGCATGCTGATCGCTTGTCGCTTGTCGCTTGTCGCTCTTCAGTCTGGCCGTTCACTGAGCAGCAAGCTTATTCCCCATACAGTAAATATTATGTTTGGAAAAGTCGTGTTTGGCAAATGCTTTTGCTGATTAGAGAAGCAAGTATTACGTTAAGAAAGATGTTTTGTTTTGTACAGTAAACACAGTAACTACAAAAATGTAGAAACGGACTAGAAGAACGTTGTTTTTAATATCTCGGCAAAGTGTTGAATGAAAAAGATTTTGTGAACCTAATAGTTACATAATATCTAAAATTATATTTAAAATATCGTTAATTTAATTTTTAATATTAAATAATTAAAACGAAACTTTAAAACTTTTTTGCCTATATCTGAAAAGAACAATGGCACCAAAAATACAATTAAATTGTTTATTTTATTAGATAGAAGAAGGATAAATATTAATTACGTGTAAAACTTCTAAAACATAAACAAAATATTGTGATACTAAAATTTTATTGATTTTTGGACACTTTTAAGTATAGAATGCCCATGATTCTAAAAACCCTTTTTTGCTAAATTATCAAAAGGAAAGGCACTTTGGTATTGTTTTATTTTAACATTTTTGTTCTTTTAAGGTTCTTGTATAAGACAAAACATATTCCAACGTAAATCTTGTTTTTTAAAATAGCGAAAGATTATTTTATACACGATTTTACTAAACATTAAAAGCTTTAGTACATTTGTTAAATTATTAGTCCATCCGTTGACGTATCTATTCTAAATATTAATGAAAATTAAAAATTATTTGTGAGGCCAGATTTTTAAAATCATTACAAACGGATGGAATGTGGTCCTAAAACACCTTTTAAAAGATATAATTGGGTTACAATGTACAGGGTGTTCTTCGGTGATAACGTATACCTTTTAAATTTTACCATGTTTTATTGCGTCACTAAAAGCAAATTTTGAATATAAAAACATATGTGTACTACTTCCGGTTTAACCGAAAGTGACATAAACTTTTTCATTTATATTAAATAGAACATCCTGTATTTTTTTTAATTTTAATTTTAGAAGTCATTCCTAATACAAGCCCTAATCCATATTCTATCTTTTTTAGTTTTAGGGATAATGGCGTTTGAAAATGTCTAGACGACCGCACAGTATGCAAGTTTATGGGAAAACAAATAAACATTACAAAAATTTAAAATTTCCAAATTGTTTTTCTTTGAAGACTTGATCTCCTAAAGCCATTAATTTACTACGTCCTCCTAACCAGAACTAACCTTAATATCCCTATATATTTTTTAATATTTCAATTCTACAATTTATTTCTGATATTAAATTTATAATATAGCTATAACCTATCCTCTATGGTTTGCATTATGTTATGCATTTAAACATTTCCAGACGATCGCATCATATGCAGTGTTTATAGGAAAACAAATAATTATCATTTTATAAAATTAACTTTGTTGAAAATTTAACGTTATAAGGTCATTTTCATAGTACTTCCTACTCTACCAAAAGTCCGAAGAAAATTAAATAACCCTTATTTAAACCTTATAAATTCATAAATATAAATAATTACAGAGAGAGCCCTTTCCTTGCGCTGCCTTCTTCAACATGCCTTCCGGTTTTATAGGAAAACTTTGTTAATAATTTAATAATTAAAACAAATTATTAACAAAAACTTTCTTTATTAAATTAGACACTTTTATCATAAACTAAATGTTTAAAATGTTTCTAAAAAAACTGTACATGGTGCAATCGTCTGGAAATTTTTAAACGCATTTTTTTGAACCAAAAAAGATAGGTTTTAGTTATTTAAAAATTATAAGGGTTATTGTATTTAGTTATTTAGAAGTTCAGATTTTACAGCACTTTCAGGTAAACAGGAAGTAGCTTTATAATAAACTTAGAAAAGTAAGTCTTTAAAAGAAAACAATTTAATAATTTAAAATTTAGGCATGTTCATTTGTTTTCCCATAAACTTATATATTGTGCGGTCGTCTACACATTTTCAAACGCCATTTTTTTTAAACCTAAAAAATAGTTTATAGATTTTTAAAGGTTTTATATTTGAAATGGCTTAATAAATATAAATCCTAAAAGATATACAGGGTATTCTATTAAAAATATTAAGGTTTATGTCATTTCCGGGTAAACCGCAAATAGAAAAAAATATGTTATTATATCCAAAATTGGCATTCAGTGACACAATATAACATATTAAAATTTGACGTTATTATTAAAGAAAATCAAATCCTGGATAGTAATCTTGTTGTCACCCAGAATACACAGTGTGGTCCATTAAGTATGCAACAAGTGGAAAACTTTTTATTTTAAATTTTTCAGAAAATGTTGTTCTTCATGAGCGTTGGTGCATGGTCAGAAACTGTAATAGCAGTAGTTAATTTTATTAAAAGTTAAATGATATACAGAGTGGGTTAAAAAAACGCTTAAGAGTAAAGTACCCCTATTTTTTAAAATACAACAAAATGGTAAATACAAATGTTATTTAAAACCAAAAATTTTGCCTAAATACGGAGTCATGGCCACCTATTCAAATTTTTAAAGTTTTTGGGTAAATATTTTGAATTTACCATGTTTGACACAGATTTTTATTATTTTAATTAAATATTTTTTTAAAGCACTACCAACCAATTGACGTTTAAACATTTTTTTTTTTAAATCGAAGCAAATTGAACTGCATTTATACTTTATTAGCCCTTAAGTTATGCAAATATGCTGTTTATTAAGGCAAATATACTATAAACAAGAAAAATGCGAATACACATTTCTTATTTACCTTGAAAAATTTTTGTTTTAAATTTTTATGAAAGTGTAGAGCAAATAAATTAAAATATTAAAATAAATAAATAAAAACTTGAATAGAAGGCCATGATTTGGTATTTAGGCATAGCTTTTTAATTTTTAATAACTTTTCTATTTAACATTTCTTTGTATTTTTAAAAATAAGGGTACTTTACTCCTAAACTGTTTTTATTTTTTTGACCTACACTGTGTAACATAAAAGTTTTATTAAAACTAACTATTGCTAATACAGTTTCGGACCATGCACCAACTTTTACGAAAACTAAAATTTTCTGACAAATTGCAAATGAATTTTTTCCATTTATTGCATAGTTACTTATTGGACCACAATGTATATATTTCTTTTTACTTTGTATACAAAGAAAGTAAAAATCTAGTCTTTTACACTGAAAATGCTAAATCAAAGTTTAAAAAATTTTAAACTAGACAAACAAAACTTTTAACATTATAGAGTTAATAGAGACATTTTGCACCCCTTATTTTGCAATTCCGTTGTGGTTAACGTTATTCTGAGATTGCGCAGTAACGCAAACATGATCCGTTATCGTTATTAACCATACCGGACTCCTTTAATTACGGATGAATACCGAAGAGCTTATCGTTATCGTTATTGTTAAACTGCGTGGTTGCGGGATTGTAGAAATTTTAATATCAATTATTTAAAAGGTTAAAATTTTAATGCCGTATTAATTAAAATATCATTTATACCTAGGCTCTAATTAGCGAAAAATCTATAGCAGTAATAAAAATCAAATAGTGTTAAGAAATTAAAACGGACTTGCACTTTTACGGATATTCTAAATCAGTAATTAATTTAGATGTTACAATCTGGCACACTTGCTTTTATTCTACTACCAAACCTAACCTTACTTTTGTGTTTTGCTTATACTGTATTGTTTGCATCTACTTTAAAAAACGAAATCAACAGAAGTGTTTGCATATATTTAAATATGAATTTATATCCTATGAAGAATAAAAGTAAATACTGATTTTTCGTTAACTTTAAAATGGGTGAACCACAGGCAAAAATAAGGTTATGTGTCGAAAGCGCAGACGCAAGATATATTTCTTAAAAAGAGGCTGCAAAATTTCTGTCTAAAACTGCTGCCGTAATCGTTATGTTTAATAACGATAACCATAAGGAGGCCAAAAAACGTCTGTAATTTTAAGAGTTGCAAAATGTCTCTAATAATTACTAATAGGTAAAATACGAGGATAGGGTTGTCGCCGTTTATTACTTGCTGTAAACTTCACAACACAATGTCCTTTACAAGTTGAAATGTTAGGTTTAATTTTGACTTTCGGTCAAGCATCACGTTCTAAGGAAGTTTATGCTTTCTGAATGGTTGGAACATGTGGCTCATAAGCGATTAAACAGAAGATGGATTTTAGATTTAAGTCTTAAGAGAAATTCAATGGTTAAAGTAAATCATGGCTATCTTGATTTGTTTTGAAAATACGGAGTGTTTTTTAAATTTTTGTTAATTAGACAGGGCATTTGTAATTCGCTTGATAATAAAAAAAATAATTAAAAAAAAATGACTTTTACGTTGAATTCAGTTTTTGCTATATCCTGCAAGGTAAACGATAAGACGCCACCCTGTACAGGGTGGGCCAAATTGATGCTTTTAATAGGAAACACATGTTTCTGTATGTTTGAAAAAGAAATTTACTTCCGTTTCGAGGCTCAAATTTAAAGGCAAATTTACTAGTGAAAACCGCATTTCGCTATCTTGCGTCGTTTACTCGCTACAGCGTGTTTCTTAATTTCTTTGCGTTTTCTTTTATCCTTTATAACTTTTTTATTTTTAAATATTTTTTAGTTCTGTAAAAACATTTCTACAGCAAGTTTTTAGGCGGAGTGCAGATATGATTTTAGTTTTTTTCTAGAGGTGGCGCATTTTTGAGTTATTTATTTATTTTTGGAAATTTTAAATGTATTGTTCTTATGTATATTTTTTAATATTAAATTTTTTTTAAATTACTGTTTCAAAAATGTGTTACACTTTATATATATTTTTAGCCGTTTCGGAGATATTGCATATTTTGTCATTTATGACTGATATTGGTTAGATAATAGCAGATCATAAAAAAGTTAATTATGTTTTACTTTAAACAATCTTGTTATAACGTTTGTTTTTTATTCACTTGCAATAACGGGAAATTATTTTTATTATTAATTTATTAACGCAAATAGGGGTAAAAAATTATCCTATTTTTGGTATTTTAAATTATTTTGTTATTACTTTGCCCTAGGAACTATTTAATCAGGTTTTATTAAAACGTTAATATTTAATGTAACAAACAACCATAATTTTTTATATTTAGGTTTGTTTTTCATAGCCATCTTTTACTTAACTGTATACAAAAAAATAATATTTTATGTATAAAATATTACGTATTAGGAAAACCTGATCAAAATCTTTCTAGGATAAAACATTAACAAAATAATTTAAAATTCTTATAAAATAGGATTATGTTTTGCCCTTCATTTGCGTTATTAAATTATTAATAATAATGGTTTCCCGTCATTGCAGTCCCTCAAAAACCAGAGTTATAACAAGATTGTTTAACGTAAAACATAATTACTTTTTCATGGCTTAGATAGTAACCAATATCAATCATAAAAGACAAAATATGCAATATTTCAGAAACGGCTGCAAAGAAATATAAAGTGTGACATTTTTAAAAAGTAATTTTTTAAACATTTCATTAGTGAAAAAATATACAAGGTGTTTCATTTAAAATTTTCAAAAATAAATAAATAAATCAAAAATGCACAACCCTGGAAAAAACTAAAATTATATTTGCAATCTGCATAAAAAGTTGGAAGGATGTTTTTACAGAATTAAAAATATTTAAAAACTAAAAATTTATAAAGGATTAAAGAAAACGCAAGAAATTAAGAAACACGCTGTAGCGAGTAAACGACGCAAGAATAGCGAAATGCGGTTCTATCTATCTATGTAACGGAATCTTTGAGCCTAATTTTTACCAACTCCCAGCGATTCAATTTCTTTGAAACTTTGCACACGTATCAAGGACCGATGACAATGCAATAATTTAAAAACAGTATCCCGTTATCCTGATTAGGACCGCCAGGATAAATAAATTCCTTTACAGATCCTCTGTGAAAGAGCAAGCTTGAGCTAGAGCTAGGCGAAGTGAATTTCGTTTAGTCGACATAAACATGTAAGCATTTCATTCTTACGAGAAAACTAATTGATATATCGAACTAAAAATGAAAAATAAATAATAGTTTAAAAAACTAAAAAACACGCTTTTATATGCAACCGAACTAAAAATTAGAAAATAATTTTTCATTACAAAGAGTTTGTCACTTCAGAATAAAAGCGTGGGGTGCTTAATATATTAAATGTTATAATTATTCTATTTGCAAATATCTATGAGGGAAAAGTTATGAAAAAATAGTAAAATGCACCCCACGCTTTTTACTCTGAAGTGACAAACTCTTTGTAATGAAAAATTATTTTCTAATTTTTAGTTCGGTTGCATATAAAAGCGTGTTTTTTAGCCTTTTTTGTAAACCATTATTTCTTCCTAGTCAATTTGGCTTAATTTGAGCCTCGCAAATGGGGGTCAGTTTTTTGTAAAACATACAGAAAAATGAGTTTCCTATCAAAAGCGTCGAATTTGATCCACCCTGTTCAGTTGGACCATTACAAATCCATTATTCTGTGGTCGATGTAATACCCTAACCACTACAATATAACCTGTATCAATATTTTCTTAGCCAATAACACTTTTAAACCTAAACCCTTAAAATTGATGATACGTGGTATTAGCACTAAGCTATCGATTTGCGAAATTACTAACTTTCTCATTAAATCAAATTAGGCTTTGCCCTCTTACGTTTCCAGTCGTAAATAAGTTTTTGTTAATCCCTGCGGTATAGATGCTTTTAGGCAAATAAATAATTTTTTGATTGGATAAATCTGCCTTTGTCATCCAAATTTAATACCTCAACTGCTATTTGAATAAAATACTACTTACTAGTTTTAAAAATATAAATAATATTTACGTTAATTTTTATTAAAAGTTATAAAAGCATAAGGCTTACTTTATCACCCATATTTTAATATTAGAAAAAAATATTTAATAATGTTATAACTTATTTTATTATTTACTCTTTTTAAAGTTTTCCTCTCATGAAATTTAGTGTGTTACATTAAGTTTTATATGCAAAGACCTATTTAACCGGTGCCATATAATTTTACACCAAGGACAAAAAAAGGCTTTTGGAATGATGCTAATGTTTATTTAAATACTTAATAATGAATTTTAATAGTAACTTAAAAAAAGCTACAAAATACCATTAAAAATATTTGACAAACCGTGACGTTTATTATATTCATTATTAAAACAAGGTAAATAAGGTTTTTAAGGAACAAAATAAAAATTTAATAAAATATATACGCGCATTTAGTTCTGACGTCACGACGGAGGCGAGGAATCCAAACAATAGATTTTCGTTATGGGAATTCGTGATAAAAGTAAAAATAACGCAATTTATGTAAGTTTTTGTGTGTTTTGAAGTATTGTGTGCTGCTGTGACTCTAAATTTTCGCGATTATTTGTGATATTCATTTACCTAACTTAACTATGTGAACAAAAGTATAATTTTTCCGAACTTTAATTGATGAATGCTAAAAGGTTCTTCGTAATCCATTTTGATAAAACTAATATAAAAATCTTAAATAGTGCCACTAATGTAACAAAAATGAAAAATAAAGTATATTTTCCATAGAAACCTTTGTTTGTTTTATGGAGAGGCAACGGGGTAGAGGGGTTTGTTTGGATTTTATTTAAAGCCTTAAAATATACCTCCAGAGTCAGCCTTTATGGCAGTGGAAAAAAGCGCATGAGAAATAAATATTACAACAGTTATATAATCTATCGCTTTTGGTCCTGCTGACCATTATGATTATGCAGAGCTAAAGTTTATTGCTTTTTAAGCATGCGATTGTTTGCACAGCTAAGCGGCAAGACTGCCCCTAATAGGTATGTTCTTAAGGGTAGAAAAACGTCAACGTCGTGTGTTGTCACACTAAATGCGCGTATTGATACTTATTTTCACATGTTTTGAGATTTTGGTGTTTCTGTTAAAGACAAAACATATTTCTCAACGTGGATATTAAATAAGTAATACTAAAACAATTTTGGACTTCCTTGTCTTCTGTCGGTGTCCATTCACACAACGTTTCGGGCAGTCCCATCTCTGCCAGTTTTCCAGTGTAAACTAACACTTATTCCTATAGGTACTAAGTTTATACAGGGTTATTTTGAGGTTGGTATTGTTCTCTTAACACTGTATAAAATGCAAAAATTAAAAACATTTTTCAGACAAAATCATGTCCTATGCGCGACAACTTAAGACCTCGTCCCAACCCAGGGAGACTAACGAACCTACCAACTGACTGGGGTCCGCATGTCTACGGTTGCGCAGGACACGGCAAAGTGTGTTTCGGCGCCTTAGTCCCTGCTGGCGTCGATACATTTTGCACTTTGTCCGTCTTATTGAGCGAACCACTAAATTTCTGACCTTGGCCGCCGTCAGGATTCAGACCCACCTCACGTCGGTTGTGCGATCAACTGACCTGACGCCTTACACGCTCGGCCAAACACACGACAAACTATTTTTGTTTAAAAAAAAATAAAACAGATTTTGTTCCATGACAAAATCTGATATTATGGTGTTTTGTATATACAATTTGGTGTTGGTAAATTTGTAATAAAGTAAGGTTAAATACTTACATTACTACAATTTTACAATTTTATATGTCATTAAAAAGTTTTTGCTCTTAAAAAGCCAAAAACTGATTAGAAATAAAATTACATATCAGGTTTTAGCGATTTTTCCATGCATCAAAATGACTTTTGTTTAAACGAAAATCGTTCATCGTACAGAAAAAATATTATGAGAACAAATAACCCTTAAAGTAAATAGGTGTTCTAATAATTAATAGTTTAAAAAACTAAAAAACACGCTTTTATATGCAACCGAACTAAAATTAGAAAATAATTTTTCATTAAAAAAATATTGTCATTTCATAGTAAAAAGCGTGGGGTGCATCTTACTATTTTTTCATAACTTTTCCATCATAGATATTTGCAAATATAATAATTATAACATTTAATATATTTATCACCCCACGCTTTTTACTATGAAATGACAATATTTTTTTAATGAAAAATTATTTTCTAATTTTTAGTTCGGTTGCATATAAAAGCGTGTTTTTTAGTTTTTTAAACTATTAATTATTTTTCATTTTTTATTTTTTGCTACTCTTGACAAAATGGCGAAAATTTTTTTAATGAACAAGAGTAACAAATTTTAAAATTTTTCCAACAGATTGCAACTCACTAAAAATTTCTTCTTCATTAAGTAGCAAAGTTTGAAATTTTGCCAACAGATGGCAATCCAGGCAATGTTTGGACCGTTGCCAACATATTGCAACCCACTAAAAAATTTCTTCTTCATTTAATAGCAAAGTTTGAAATGTTGCCAACAGATGGCAACCTAGGTGTTGTTTTTATAATATAATGGAATTTTTTTCCTGGCGATTAAAAAAAGATAACGGGATACTGTTTGCAGATTATTGCATTGTCATGTTTCCTTAATACGTGTGCAAAGTTTCAAAGAAATCGAATAGCTGGAAGTTGGTTAAAATTAGGCTCAAAGATTCCGTTACATAGGCAGCCAGATAGATAGATTGATAGATAGATAGTTACAACCCAAGTTAATAAAAGCGTGTTAAAAAATAATGTTAATTCGAGAAAAAGCAATGACGCACTTTTGTTTTTTTTTATATTAAATAAAAATCTTGTTCGAACGCCACTGGTAATTTTTTTTTAACTTTTACAGCATAAAATGTAATGTAATGGTTAAAAGAAGTATACCAAATTTAGTGGAAATATCTGTAGTGGTAGGAAAGTTATGATAAGAAAGGCATTTTTTCTTAAAACTTTAACACCCTGTATCTCAGAAAGAAAGCACTTTCAGACATAATTTTATAAAAAAATGTCTTTATTTTTTGCATTTTATACAGTGTTAAAAAAATACTAACTTTAAAACCACCCTGTATAAATTTATAAAAGCAAACCAGAAAGAAAACAAAAATCAGCGATTGTTCGGTCACTGAAAGAAGTCGACAAGCTGGTAGGAGATAATAAAATGGTTTCTATTTAAATCATACAGTTGACTTAACAATCGTTTTTCCAAAGTATATCCTTCAGAAAAGGGTGAAAGGTTCTCATCAAATAATTATCAGATTCCTTTTGCAATTCCCTTTTTGTTTAAAACGAAAAGGTATACTATATGACTTTTAGTTTAAAAAGTTGTGCGAATAAAGTTGGTTAAACCCCATCATCATTCCTTTATGCGAGATTAAAACGAGATTCGAAGTAAATAAATTTTTATTTTGTTACGTTAAATAACTTTACGGCATGTTTCAATTTTTAAACAATATAGTACTCCTATACACATTTATTCAAATCAAAAGTTTTAGGCTCTCCGCACATGGGTCGGTGAAACAGCGATGCGGACGCGATTTTTACGGGCCATAGCGCGTAGGCATATTATCAGAGACAAGAATGAGACGAGTAACTGGTCCTAACAATTTGTCCATTGTATTTATCCCTTTCTGGTTTAACGCAAGTTCCAATAAATATGTCTTTGTCTTTCATCATGGCAGGCTATCGTAGATGGAGCAATCATCGCTTTGCCCTGGTTGCCAAGTTGTTTACAATTTCTGCATGTAAACTTTAATGTCCTTTTTGGCTCACATCTAATTAAGAGAAAGAAAATATACCATGAATCGAATATTTTTAACTTGACAACTTTCACGCCGAAATGTTAAGCGATATTTGTGTTTGATATTTTTCAATGGCCGATTTGTTTGGACAGTTTGTTTACATTTTCTGTGATTTATTGTGTGTTTCGTGGTTTTTACCTTTAATTGGACTTTGAATATTGACTTTTATTAGTGGTCACAGTGTATATATTAAATTTGTGCTTTTCAACAGATAATTTAAGGTAATATTGACATGGTTATCTGTAAGAAAAATCTTTATAAAAACCAAATAAATGACATTTTTAATAAGGTGTGTGTAATTATTGAACTACACCCCTATATTTTATATAAGTACGAAACAAAAACAAGTACCTAACATTAAGGGCAAAAATAGCACAGCTATATAATTTGAATTTGGCGGGCAAACGATAAAGTCGACTCACGCGCCATCTGCGTTTGCCTTCCTTGAAGACAGACAAAGAAGGCCCAGCAGCTATCTCTCTCTCGGATAATTTATTTACATTTAGTTGCTCGTCTCATTGTTGTCTCTGATATTATTATTAGCGCGTCCGATCTCAGCAATCCGCGTCCTTTAATAAACA
>JACEGR010010139.1:0-20895 GCA_014170235.1 Listronotus bonariensis
CATGTTTCGCACGTGTCGGACTGAATCTAAGGGAACTGTGGAAGAATTTTTGTTGATGATGTAACTGTAGGGTCGTGATGGCTGACTGAGGTGACAGCTGAGTCACCCTTCACGATCTCAGGGGGATGGGTGGTTTGTGTGCTTTTTTCCGGTTTTTTTGTCCTTTTCTTTTGTTTTTTGCACAAATAATAAAATTAAATATAAATATAAGCACATAAACGCTTAAACCCAGACTTTTCAACTCTCTAAAATCATGTAAACTTCAATTTTCAACAATAGTCACTCATAAATAACATTTCCCAAAGTGACAATACCAAAGGGTTAAACAGTTATTTTCTTTCTTATATCATAGTCGTTTTTGTTTTCTCTTGGCCACAGTCAGCATTGGATTACCTGGTTGAAGTGCTTAATTTGTAGGGTCCATTTCTGAATAATTTTATAAAAATCATTGTTGAAGTGAACACAATAACAACAGTTAAAAGGTTGCCCCTAACCTCATTCAGGTGACAAGTTTGAGGGGGGACAACCCTGTCCAGACTAAGGAAGGGAGGATTTTTAGTCAAAACAACCATCAATGCTTTTATAACATTCACAAGGGACGTGCGAGTTTTGTTGGGTGAGCCAGGTGACAGCTGGGTCGCTCACCAGGATTTCGATCGTTTTTTTTTCTCCTTTTTTTTGTTTGGTTTTTCTTTTTAATCTTTGTTAGCGGGAAAGAAATTGCATTTCAACCAATGTGGAACAGGTCCATGGTCACCAGCCCAAAGTGACAGGTTGGGCTGTGGGCCATGGAGCTTTCCAAAGTCAAACAGTTGTGGTTTTAATGTAATGTATTTAAGGATAATTTTGGGGTAAATGACAGAATAGAATTTCTGAAATACAGACATAGAATATATCAGTAAATGCAAAGAATAACATATTATTACTTCAACAATGAAAACAAAATCACATAAAATATAAGTCATAACTTTCGTTGGACATGCAAGATGGTATTAAGTTAAGATACCAAACGATAACCACCACAATTTTTCATTTTTCTCATTTTTTAAAATTAAAAAGAATAAGGCTTTATTTAATACAGGATTCTTTTCAAAGATGCATATTTGTGTTTTACATCTGCCTGGTTCCCTCCAGTGACAGTGGGGTGAAGCAGACAGATGTGATGGAGCATTACTAAAATAGAAATCTTTAATTTTTCTCCACTTTTTAAAAAAGTGGCGGTCGGTAAAACAGAGACCTGTAAAAAATAATCACTTGTCAACGAGCCGAATCACGTAGAAATGTATTTACAGTTGCATATTCACATAAAAATAAAATACAATTTTTTGATGACTGGTGCCATCTTGCATCTTCAATGGGAGTTTAAACTATATAATTAAAAAATGACAAGGTCTTCAAAACGTGTACCGGCAACATGGTGTCTTGAGAAAAGTTTATCTGCATTTTTTAGAAATTAAGGCTAATTAAATTAATTTTTGTAATCAAAGTACTGTTTAATCATGTAAAAATTTTAGTAGTTTTATAATATAAATATGTTCTGTTCGGCACAAGATGCTAGTTTTCAACTTAAATTCACCTTGGTAAGTCTTAAAATTGTAAAGGGAACGATTGTGTTCTCTTTAGTTTCAGTTTTGTTAATAGAGAGTATACAATGTGCTTTTTCTTTGCTTTACAGAAGCCCTGAAGAAGGAATAAAGATTTCCGAAAGCTAGGCTAACAAAAAAGAGTTTTACTCAACGGCCCTTAACTAACACTGACTGCAACCTACTAACTCTAACCTCTTTGGTTAAAATTCCTCTTTTCTAACTAGTTTCAGTCACGAAACTACCCCTCCTTTTCTATATATATATATATATAAATATATATATATATATATATATATATATATATATATATATATATATATATTATATATATATATATATATATATATATATATATATATATATATATATATATATATATATATATATATATATATATATATATATATATGATATCCCACGAAGGCCTATGCCTAAATACCAGAGTACCGTGGGTGTCGGGTTATGAAAGTCAAATAAAACTTATAATTCAGTTTAAGGTAAAGAGATTCAAAAATAAATATTGAATATATTTTCTTTTAAAAAGACACTCCTCATTTGAGGAAAAACACCAAATTTCCATATTTTTAAAAAACCAATTCTAAATGTGTTGAATCATAACTTTTGTGGGAATAAAAATACAAGTTGTTACATAATGTTCTAAAGGAATATGAACTGATTTTACATCATAAAATATAAATATAAATATGGGACTACTTTTTTCGATCTCAAGATACCGCGTGTTAAACTTTTCAAAAACTGAAACAATTCAAAAACACTTTTTTAGTAAAAATTGTTGAAATGAATATAAACCTTAATTAAATAAAAGCGTGTTAAAAAAGAAGGTATTGATGTTAAATATTTGTCGGTAAAAAAATAAAGCCTTATTATTAAGAGAAAAGGTTTTAGCAATGTTGTGCTAATGTCTAAAAAAGTGGATTTTATTTTTTCCCTTAAATTAAACAAGACACGAAAAACAAAAGATAAATAAAAGCTGTTTCTATTTTTCTAATATAAATTTCATATGCATGTACACATTCAATGGCGTGCCGTTTTTTGTTGAAAATATTTTTCAGTTGGTGCTTGAGACACCACTGGACCTATTAAATGTAATTAAATTAGTTATAAATTACCCCCTTAATGCCATAAATAACATTGCCAAGTTAAAACCAAATTGGGTAATGAACTGTGGGTAATAAACGTGGGTAATGGCCGTGGCTAATGAGCGATATTACCTGTTTAAAATTACATTAATAATGTATACATTCTTAAACCGTCGTAAAAATGTATTTATTTACAAGTTTAACACCCTGTATCTTGAGGACAATGAAATTGTGGACCCATATTTATAGAACCTTTTTTTTTTATTTTTACTAGTAGAATCGGTCCTTACCTTTTTTTTTTACAACATTCTGTAACACCCTGTATATTTCCTTATAATTCCTTTATTTTATTTTTTTGAGAGCTTTAAAAATAATTTAGGATATGTTTACTTTTGCTTAAACTTTACGGTTTAATTATGGGTTATAATTGTTATAATTAATTAATTACAAGTTGCCCCTGGAAAACAAAAATCTTCCAGTCAAGCGGAATTAGGGTTTTGGTAAATTGATATAATAATTATTATTTATCGAAATTAAAATAAATAGAAATATTTCGTAGATATTAGCAATTTTATATGTATAAAAGTTGGCTTAAAAAAGCCTTAGCTATCATATTTTATAATAATAATTTAAGAAATATATTTTATAAAGAGTTGCTTCTAATTTTTTCAAAAAAATATTTAATGAACGTCAGAAATAACAGTTTTTGTACTTAGTGATTTTAGAAAGCTTTAGAAGTTAAACATGGCAGTTTTGAGTTGTTCATATGATAGAACCTATAACCGCAAGTAACTTGGGTATGCTTTACTTATTTTTGAGAAAAATGGTGCTTAGTGACTTTTACCTTTTTACCGACAATATTATCTCACCAAAAAATACATGTAAAAGATGAGCCGAGGCTCAATACTAAAATTATGCTTGGCTGTGGGCTTCGCCACAAAAAAAATGGAGAGTGCCAAGTTCTGTACTAAAATCCAAATATGTATTCCTAGGAACAAAATAAGAATATGAATAGGTATGAAAATCTCTTTCTTTGTTTTATCGAATACCTTTTACAATCGCTGTTATTTAAAAATGTGAGATCTTAAAGTAGGTTAGATTTGACTTGGCCATTTTATAAATTAAAGATATTTTCTGTATTGGTTGGCGAATTTATTTAATTTATGTTTTTTTCTTTATTTTGTTTAAAAAAAACACTCGTTTTTGGCGTGTAACCAAATAAATACCATCAATTTATTTCATAAAGATATTCAACTTATTTAAACATTTTTTAATTATGATAAAAACTGGCCAAGATAAATCTAGCCTACTTTAGGATTTCATATTTTTAAATACCAGGAATTGTTATAGGTATCCAATAAAACAAAGAAATAGAGTCCTATACTTGTTCATAAAGCTATTTTGTTTCTATAAATACATATTTGTATTTTAATAATAAGAAGTAATGTTCTTGAGCCTTAAAATAAACAATTTAATAAAAGTTTTAAATTCTTGGGCATAGAGGCTCCTAAATGAAAAAAAAGAAAAGAAACAAATACATAATCTGGTAGAAACGACTACTTGGCTGGTTTAAAATTACGGAGTCTCCAAATAAATGGATAACCCCGGGTCGCAATGAAGATGGTGACACGTGTTTCATCCTTGTTGGGAATCATCACAACCGCTGTACATTGCTGACAACTTGACTATGTTTCTAGTCGCCTAAACATAATCCCCGTCGAAACCAAGGGAGTAAGTTTAGACGGCCAGAGCCATCTCGCCAAGCAATTCCATAACAACCAGCCAGAGCAATGTTAGGTTAAGACGGTAAAAAGGGCGCCATCTCGGTGTATATGGCGAAAGTAGCACGTGCTGTAATACCAACAAACCATAATGGAAACTGGCACACTCATCAGTTCACGGGTTTGTGAATTTCGAATGAGCAGTTTTGCACAACTCCAGGTAGGTGGCGCACAGCAAAAGCTAAAAGGTATGATAAAATCACAAAGGCAGTATATATCACTCAACAATAATAATAATAAGAAGTAATGTTTTTGAGCCTTAGAATAAACAACCAAATTCACAAACCCGTGAACTGATGAACATAGTCAAGTTGTCAGCAATGTACAGCGGTTGTGATGATTCCCAACAATGATGAAACACGTGTCACCATCTTCATTGCGACCCGGGGTTATCCTTTTAATTGAGACTCCGTAATTTTAAAGTAACCAGCCAAGTAGTCGTTTCTACCAGGTTATGTATTTGTTTCTATTCTTTTTTGTCATTTAGGAGCCTCTATGCCCAAGAATTTAAAACTTTTATAATTTGTATTTTTTTACAGAACATAGCACTCATCTAGATCTTCATTCTTTTTGCGGCGAAGCCCACAGTCAAGCATAATTTTAGTATTGAACTTGGCTCACCTTTTTCACATTGATGTTTTTGTTGTACCTTTTACAGACATTCTGTATAAATTAAATTAAACAGTTTTTTAAATGTACTATTTTTACGATATAAACTTTATATGCAAAATTTTTCAATATAAAATTTTACAAACTGTTCATATTATTCAAAAAGGGACAACAGGGAATCGTTATTCATTTAGATAATTAAAAAATCATGTTTTAAAAAGCATTTTACGTATTTTTTCGTATTTAAATAACCCGATATTATTGTGATGGTAAATAAATATTGAAAATGTGCACTTTATTTAAACGGATATGTTTGTAAAATTTTATGGCTTTATGAAAAACTTTAGCGAGAGAAAGTTTTTACCACATAAACCATTTAGGTTTTTGTTTAAATAATAATTGTTTAACTTGATACTACTTTAAATCAGTGGCGACTTGTGATATTCTTAGTTGAAAAGCACACGCATAAATAGAGATATTAATAAAAAATTTCCCTCTTAAAAAAAAGAAGTCCATTCGCCCATTTTTCGTAATGCGGAATATTTCAATCACTTTATTTGTATGTTTGTATGTTTTAATGTATGTCCTAGTTTTACTAGTAAATAAAAAATTAAATTGAAGATCGAAAGTTGGTTTTTGTTGTTGTAATTAAAAGTTTCTGCTTAAAAGGCAAATAATTTTGTATTAGAAACTGCACCGCATTTATTTCCAGTTGTTGAACTATTTCTAAATTATCTTATTATCACAAATCACATTACATAACTCTTACATAACATACTAGTTAAAATTAAAGGTATAATTGACGTTTGATTCACACCCTATAATTATAATTAACAATAAATACTAAAATATTGCTACTAAAACTCTACCAGACCCGACACTACCCTTTAAGCTTCGACTTGTGCCTGGATACACGTAATTTATGCCCATGCACCATACTATTTTCGCGTTTATTAAAATAAAGGAGACGTAAGTCGCGGTTCAAAATAAATAAGACAAAGTGGGCACAATTCTCGCGTTCTAGTACAAGTATCTAACTTCGTTCGTTTCGGCTTGGGAAAAACGTTTTGATATTTAGGTATTGCGTTTAAAGGTAAGTTTTAAGCAGAGTATTTGGAAGTAAGTTTTGATCAGAGTATATAAAAGTGTTTTAATAGGAGCGGCTACAGACCGAATGAAATCCTCGACTTATCCTGGACTTGGCAACGTTGCGATCTGAAGTGAGGTTAATTGTGGGTTAATTTCAAAGTTAATTTGTTTTGTTTTGGTTTTTAGTTTTTAGCGCCAATTGGTTTAACCAAGTCAAAGACTTTTTCTTTAGTGTTTTTTAAGTAAAAGATGCTGTTTTTTTTGCTTTGATTGTGAAAAATTATTTTCGATCCAATCAAATTTATGACTATTTTTAAGTTTTGAATTTTTATCTTCCTATATGAATATTGGCTTATAAGTTTCTTTTCCTGCTTACCAATGAAATGTTAATTAGTAGTACTCAGACAAAAGTACATATTTTAATTTTATAACCTATAAAAAAATTGCAGTTTAATTTTTCTTATTGTTTTAACATTTTTTAGTTCAAAATCCGCAATATAGGTGGTCCAATATTATTAAAAGTAATTATTACTAAGTAAGTATAAATATCATTTACTCTTTGTAGTCTTTGTTATACCTAACTAAACGTAAGAAAAATATGTTCTGTAGCCATATGTAAATAAACATTAAACATTTTACTCGGTTCGGTAAAAGTTTTTTTTAATCTTGTGCTGGTCGATGAAGGCTTAAGCTAAAAGACATTGATAAAACTACCAATGGACCTCAAGACTTAGGAAAAAAGAAAAATATTTTTACAAAGTAGCATACACAGTCAGGACACTCTGGGGATGAAGGAACATAAGAAATGTGGGAAGTTCAGGTGCTCTAAAATTGGACTCTAAAAGAATGCTTAAAAGTGTCACTATGTGTTACTCTGTTTGCCACTATTATTGGCTAATATACCTATACATCATCGTTATCACTAATAAAGTAAAAAGCTCTTTGATGAAGTAAATAATGGTAACAGTTTTGGGAGACGCCAAGGTAGCATGATTTGAAATACATAAAGATTATTTACAAAGGGCTAGTCTCAAAATTAACGCCTAATAGGTTAAATTACTCTGTTTTACAGAAACTGCTGGTCTATATGTAAATGGGAAGTAATATAACTAACTCTTTTCGTGACAGCCAACATGATTGTATTTTTGAAATACTAAAGATTTACTTTTGTCAAAAATAATAAAATAATTAAAAATTTATTATTGCTTTGTGTCTCAGGACAGGTGTTAGAAGAGGACAAATGGACCAAAAATGTTGGATTTTTTAAACATCCTTTGTGGCTCGCATGGTCCAAAACTAATAAATACAAAGTTTTACTCCTATTGCTAATATACAGGTCGATTATAGCAAAAAATATAAAAAATAGCCAAAAGTAAAGTCTTCTATTTTAAAAGAACAGGACAAAATTGTATAAGGAAATGTTGTAAAGAAATAAAACTTATGTTAAAATTTAAAGAAAAAAATCTTTATTTTTTACATTATGCAATAATAGTTTTTATAATACTTAGCTTTAGGAATGGAATTTTAAAAAACATTTAAAATGATTAAATTTTCTTTAAAAGTTTGCTCCATCTTGTCCATTATTTAAGCTGTAATGCGTAAACAAAATTAACTATTACATTTTTTTAACTAACATGCTCCTGGGCATTTGTCATTTTTTTTAGTTTTAACTCGCCCTGTAAAATACCAATTGAAGTTAAAGTTTTGGACCCCAAAATTTCGTTTTAAAATTCAAAATCTTTGGTCCATTTGTTTTCTTGTAACACTTATCCTGGGACACAACTTTGTTTCCGAACTAATATAATAAAAATATTAAATATTTAAAATTATCAATGTCTCTTATTCAATACTTAAAGTATCATCACAAAGTTAAAATTTTCTAGTATGTAAAAAAAATAAACCACCCGCCATAAATTCGTAACATAAAGACTTGACGATATCGCGGATTTCATTGCGGTCCATAGCCGCTCCTGTTTTAATGAGATTATAGTATAGAATATCTGACATTAAATTATTTTTACCAAAATCGTTCTTTTTGCTAATTTGAAGGGTGGGCACGTTCCCTTGTGCTCTTTAGTATCAACTACTCATCAAAAAAGTTTTTAAATAAAACACGGCTTTTTTCAAAAGATGACGTATATTTCCGAAAGAAACTCTAAAGATTCTAAATAGAACACAGCTGTCTTTAAAAAGAACACAGGTGTTTCCAATAATATGAAAAAACTGGTGACTTTGGAACAATGATCCTTCACTTACAGAAAGGCTTCCCTCTCTTGCCCATCGTCGGGCTGTGGGCGATTTATCGCTTTTTTATAGGTACTTCCATGGCTTCTGCTCTGAAGAATTGACCAGTATAGTTCCTCCACTCACGGTTCCCAACAGAGAAACTCGTGGTTCCGCGCGTATGCATCCCTATACGGTCCAACTGGACAGGCCCCGAACTTCTCACTTTGTTCGTTCTTTTATCCCTAGAGTTTCTAGATTGTGGAACCTGCTGCCCGCGGAGGTTTTTCCTTCCCCCAAATCTTCAAGTATTTAAGTCCCGTGTCAACAAACTCCCTCTTACCTCGCTTAAGACACCCACGGTACGTTAGTATTTAGGCTTTTAGCCTTCGTGGTTTGTCCAAAGATAAAAAAAAAAAAAAAAAAAAAACAACAAAACAATTTTTTGAAAGAAAATGACTGCTTAATAAAAAAGTGAGTACTTTAAAAGAGAATTCGTGCCACTACAATGAACAATAATACACACAAAAAGAAACGTATTAATTCAAATCAATTGCTTCGACTCGAGACACGTTGTGAGATGGATATAACAAAAGGAATATATTCTTCTTATTTAAAAATTTTATTTTTAAAAATATCTTTTAGCACAAGCATAAAAATAGGTTCAGTCAAGTAAACATTTTTTTCAAAACTTAAGAATGATAATGCTTTCTTTGTAGATATATTAATATAATTTTTTGACGCAATTAATCAAACTAAAATTTTAAGTAGAGACCAGCAATATTACTTTGCCTCGGCTAAATATGTAAAAATAGGTTTTCTTTAATATTGTTTGTTCAATTATTTTTCATTTAGGACAAATTGAGTCTTATTTAAAAAACAAATACTCAGGGCATGCGAGAGCCGAGCCGGGCCCCGGTACAAGTGAAAGTTTGGGCCCTCTTAAAAAAAAAAAAGAAATGGAAGACCAAAAAAAGCCTTACTTCCTGCAAATTTGTACTCTTTTTAACACGCTTTTATTAGCTTGGGTTGTAACTATCTATCTATCTATCTATGTAACGGAATCTTTGAGCCTAATTTTTACCAACTTCCAGCGATTCAATTTCTTTGAAACTTTGCACACGTATCAAGGACCCATGACAATGCAATAATTTAAAAACAGTATCCCGTTATCCTGATTAGGACCGCCAGGATAAATAAATTCCTTTACAGATCCTCTGTGTCTCTTGACAAAATGGCGAAGGAATTTTTTAGTGAATGAACTGGAGCATTTATTTTTAAAAACTAATTGATATATCGAACTAGAAAATGAAAAATAAATAATAGTTTAAAAAAACGTTTTAGATATAACGATTTAAAATTTGTAATTTTTTATTAAGGTAAATAACGGTTTGTTTTACTTGATGATCGCTGAACAAAAAATTACAATTTCTCTTAATATTTTTTCCATATGTTGTGAACGTTTTCCAGTCACTGTATAAAATATAAAAAAATATAAGAATGTTGGGTAAAAAAATTGTTTAAGACACCCTCGATACGTTAGTATTTAGGTTTTTAGCCTTCGTAGTTTGTCCAAAGATAAAAAAATTAGACGTCGGTGTTATCTTAAATGACATCCATCTCTTTTATTTACTTGGCTGCGTGGCTAAGAAATATACTTTTTTTTAGATAAAAAATAAATTCCAAGATTAGTATGCCCAATACATTCAATTTAGTCTTGCGTATTACATATTAGTAAAAACACGCATGTGTTCCAACCTATATTTTTAAATCTATTTCGTGCAGTTTTAAGTTTTGTAACAAAAATATCAGAACATTGTTTTGAACGTGGTATGAAGACAATAATCAATGCAAGTGCTGAAAGAGCTGATGAGTTTTTAGAAGCCAGTACATTTACCGAAAATATCTTACGAGGTTTATTTGTAGGTTGGTTATCAGCTAGACCCAGAGCTACTGAACCCTTCGAGTAACGTTATTATTAATTAGGCAGTTTCTTCGTAAAATTCATTTATAGTTAGGTAGATGTTTAATGATGTTTTAGGGTATTTATCACCAAGCAGCACACTTTCATTAACTGCACAATAAAACATAATAAATCTGGACTAATCTGCGATGCGTTTGAAGACCGGAAACAAATGAAATATTGAAGTAACTAAAAATATACATGTTACCTATTAAATGATTGAGTTAAACAAACCCAATCATTTAATAAGTAACATGTATACCTGTGCATGTTTACGTTTCATTAAACCATGTGCATTGCGATTAAGACCTGATTGGGTGTAAACGCTTCAATAAATCAGGTAATTACCGAAAGCAAAACAGATTGACTTGTTCAGTCGATTGCCGAGTCTCTGATACAATATTTCCACGGAAGTTCTGTGTTTTGTGTTTTTTTTTACAAAATATAAAGGTAAAATATATTGAAGCTATATATATATGGTAAAATATATTGAAGCTCCATTTAAGGCTTGAAGTGCAAGCGAGAGCGCGGAACAAGCGACAAAGAGGCACAATCTCGGCGTTTGGCATCGTTCGACATCTGTTTCCTTCCTACTTGAGTGAGCGTGCAGTGAAAAGTAAATGTGGTGTCAATTGTTTATAGCAACGATAATGGAGTAATATATTGTCGAATATTCGTGCTTTTATCATTAACATAAATAACATCGGTCCGCTATGACGTTGTCACGTTCAAATATCGTCAGTAAACCGACTTTGCTGACAACCGATTATTTTTTAAAATAATATAATCCGAAATGTAACAAAACAAAGTCAAAGAATTAATCAAATAACATAAGCGGTTTTTGAAAGTTTAGTTCGAGGACAAAGAGATTTACTGTTGCTGATGCCATGCAAAAAATTTGGTGTTTAAGAAATATAGCCAGAAGCAACAAAAATAGAGATCAAATAAATCTGGAATTGGTACGGATGACGTGACTCCAATCCTAAAATGGTTTTTCATTAAAAACAAACAAACAAAGAAAAGAAGAGTAAAAATGACTAAAAATATTTTAACCCGGTAAAAAATAACTAAAAATTAATAAAAAGGTGCTAGGCTACCGCCTTCTTTAGTAAAAGGCCCACTGTAGCAAAAACATAGAAGACTTTCGAGCCAGTGTAAACAAAACTCACAAACGCGATGCGATAAAATTGTGTTTTTGTTACAAACTGGGATCTCGTTCGTTAAATCATGCAAATACGTTTATTAAGCGAAGCAACCAGTAGTAAATACATCAGATCCCTGCCTATGTTTCTAGTAGCGTTGACTTGTCTCTATATTCTATACCCATTCTCTTTATAAACGAGATTTTTTTCTCCTAAATCAAATACCTAATTTCTTTAATCAAAATATTTGTTGTTTGCATTATAACATTTTTAACGCGCTGTTTAACAATCACGCCTATAAATAGATCATTGATTTATGGTTGTACACCTACTACATTCGCAAGGTGCAAGTAGAAACTGTCTCGGCCATATATATATATATATATATATATATATATATATATATATATATATATATATATATATATATATATATATATATATATATATATATATATTTATATATATAATACAAACGGCTACTCTGCACATAAACCTATTAAATTGTTTTATTTTGAAGGTGATAGAAAATGTTATGTCTTTAATAATACTACTTTCTTGCATTTACATTGTCTTTATTTTCAATTGATACACGACTTCTCGGCTGGTAACTATCTTCAACCATTTTCAAGTTATAGCTAAAAATACTTTTAAGAAACTACGACTTATGTACTATGCGTTGTTCACCGAAGCTTGACCGATTTTTCACGGTTTAGCAACGGCTGCCAGATGTTTGGTATGTCGATACTACGCTTGCTAAATTCATTTTTGTTGTTTAAAATTACAGCAGCTTTTTAAATTTCCCCCTTTTCAAGTTTTCTTCTTTCTAAATAATTTTGGCCTTCGACCATTGTATGTGGTTTTGACCATGCATGTTCGGCCACTCCCGATCGCGACATTTCACCTCGTTCCGTTTGCTTTTTATGTTTATTTGTTCAAATTTTTTGTGGTCTTTTTTGTTTCCCCAACGTATATAAATGTGGTGCTTAAAATCAGGCTATCAGTCTCATAAATATCAGTCAGAGCTTGGTGAATACGGCCGTAAGAGTATTAGATATGAATTAAAAACGGTTTTAGATAGTTACCATCCAAACCGTCGTGTAACAGTTAAAAATAAAGACAATGGAAGTCCAAGAAAGTAGTTTTATTTATTAAATTGTAAATTAAACAAAAGTACGTAATTTAACAGTAAAAGAAAAAATATAGTATATTACATTACAAGTGTGGAAAATGACTAATTTCACAGGAGTGGGAATATTGTAGCATGAGGCGTTAGCCGAGTGCGACAAACCCACGAGTGTAAGAAAGTCATTTTCACACGAGTACTGTACACTATTTTTCCTACGACCACAAATTATTCACCAAAAAACAAAATTAAAGTTTGTCTTTACAGAAAAATAAAAAACAATTGAGAACTTTGCAACAATAGGGTGATTTTTACTTTGTAACACTAGTGTGATAGGTACTTTTCCTCACAGCTATATTATACTGTTTTGACAATATTTTAACATCGCAAATCACCTACCTAGAAGCATTATATAACTTTTATCATTTTGGAATTTAAAAGGCCCTCACTTAATAAAAAATGTATGGCTTCGTTAGGTAATAAGGGTAATAGTTTAATACGGTTTTCTGCTATTTTAAGGGTTTTTAAAAAATTATTGATACTTACATATTTTAGACACTCTTCTAAATAAAACGTAAGTGGCGCATATCCAAAATATTCTGTTTTTTTTAAATATTAGTAAACAAACTTACTGGACCGGGGAGCATATTTGTAAACGACGTCCATGATCGCGATTCGGTTCTAGCCCGAACGCTGCCGTGTCCTCTTCCGTAAACAGCATACGATATCGCAAATCCGTCTAGTAAATAGCATCCGTAATTGCAAATTCGAAAGTATGTATTATAAGTAAACAACTTCGATAGATTTTGGCATTTTTATTATAAATTTAATTAACAAATGTATTCTAGGTAATAAATAGTTTATACTTAAGCGAACAAGAAAAATATAAATAAATAACTTTTTAATGGCACAAAGGAACATGTTTAACGTATTGCATCATTATAACTTTAGATTTTATAGGTATTAAATAAATAACTCGTAAACAATTTGTGGTGATACGAACAAAGAAATCATAGGTTAACCAAAACTAAAAAATTGATCAAAACTACAGAAAAATATATTTTTAAAGTTTACTGTAAAACTGACCACATCACATGATTGCGGGCTGAAACTTTTTACAGAAATTATACTTATAATTTTAAAAACTAGAACTACATGCTTAATAACATAAAAATAATAAAAAATTATTTTATTTTTCAATTTCTCTTGCACCTAAGGGCTTATTGTCTTTAACGCATTCTTGTAAATTATGAGGGGCCAAGTTTCGTTGGATAGATACAGCATACTTGATTATGATATCAGCCAAATTTTCCGATCGATTCCATATGATACTTCTAGGGTCTCGACCGTGAGACACCCTGTATCTATTTACTATGATCCCATCCTAATATTTGTGTAAACATAACCCTATTTTGTGTGTCTAAAATAATATAACTTGTTAATAACTTACTTCAATTTCTTCCTTTTTAGTGAAAGGTGTTCTAATACTTTTTCCATCTTCATCTATTAACTTATACTTGTAGTTTGGGGGCAAATTCATTTTTTTGTAAAATTATATTATTAAAAACAACGACACGACAACTTTAGTCTACTATGGAGCGAAGATAACTGCACTACTTGCAAATTTTGCGATCCTGAATGCTGATTACGAGCAGACCATCAACAAATTTCGCAATATCGTCCGCCGTTTACGAGAGCGTTCAAATTTGCAATCACGAATGCTATTTACTAGACGGATTTGCGATATCGTATGCTGTTTACGGGAGGGGTTGCGGCAGCGTTCGCGTCAGACCCGATTCGCGATCCTGGGTGCCGTTTACAAATATGCGACCGGGGAGTAAAAGGGTGCTGGGTGGGATAAAATTGGTAAAACGAGTTAATGAAACTGAACATCACATGTAAAATTAAGTTAAAATTACGTTTTTTTCTCAAATTTTTGAGAAAAAATATAAAAAATATGAAAATTGTAAATGCATAACCTAAAGTTCTAAAAGTAAGAAAAAAACGACTACTAAACGTCCGTTGTACCATGCAAAATATGGGAAGCATGTGGCAACGTCGGAAGGGTCTGATTCTATTTATGAATGGATAATTATACTGTGTAGTAACTTAACGTTAATAAGATGATTTTTGCTAATTTGGGTTCTACTGTTTAAGGTAAGTAAAAAGTGTTTTTTACTGTCAGTACAATAAATATGTCACTTGCAAAACCAATAGCAGTTTTTAGAATGACATCATAATATATATCACACGAGTGTTGCAAAGTACTTTTTATACGACTGCTTTAGAAAATGGGGTTTTGCACACGCTAAACAAGCTTTGAAAATTGTATTTTGCGCACAATGTGTGCAAGGAAAATATGTTTTTGCACACGGTTCTGTCTTTCAATATGATTTATTATGGTTTTTATTGTTATGTCAAAAATATAGAAAACTCAAAGTAAGCTTTATTCCATAGCAACCGTCATAGTTTTCTTGTTTTGTTGATTAGATACCAATTTAGATACAAAAAAATTTTGATTTCGCGAAAAAATGTCCGATTCTGAAGAAATTCTAAAAAAGCGAGTTTAATCTCGTCAAACCTACTTCCAACAAAGTCAAGAGATCGATATGAAGCCGAGTTACATCGATTTATGAAGTGGAGACAAGCAAATAACGTACAAACGTTTTCCGAAAATGTTATGTTGGTGTACTTTGAAGAGCTGTCGAACAAATACAAGTCTTCAACATTATGGAGCACCTTTTCCATGCTAAAATCAACCCTGAGGGCAAACCAAAATACGGATATTGGGAAATACCAGAAGTTGCAGGCCCTAATAAAAAGAAAATCAGAAAACTATGTGCCAAAGAAGTCCAAAATTCTTAGCGAGAATGATTTTTGCCGCTTCCTAAAGAACGCTTCAGACGAGAAATATTTGCTAATCAAGGTAGGCATCACAGTTATTTTATTTATTTTATGGTGTCATTTTTTATAGTGAGAAGGTTTAGTAGGCAGGGGTTACCCAATTCTGTTTTTAAATAGTGCTAGTTTCATAAAGTACTTACTTAAAATGAATAAAACTAAAGACTTATCGGTATTTTTCTTGTTTCAGGCAGTGGTGGCAGTCGGACTTTCTGGGGCATGCCGAAGAGAAGAATTGTGCTTCCTTAAAAAGAAAATATGACGGATTTTGGCAGCGCAATGTTAATTAAACTAGAGAATACCAAAACGAAGATGCCGAGATCATTTACAGTGTCAGGAAGTCTCTACACCATCTTAAAAAAGTATTCTGCCCTTCGACCTCCACTCCTGCAAACAGATCGTTTTTTTCTTAATTATCAAAATGGAAAATGCACTCGCCAAAACATTGGAATTAACAAAATTGGCGGTATGGCAAAAGACATCGCCAAATTTTGATGTTGGAAACTCCAGAAGCCTATACCGGGCATTGCTTTAGGCGGTCGTCAGCCACAATATTGGTGAATTCTGGATCAGATTTGCTGGCTCTGAAGCGCCATGGTGGATGGAAATCCAGCTCAGTCGCCGAAAGTTATATAGATGACTCGCTTAGTAATAAAATGGATGTTTCAGAGAGGATCTCTTCCTCTATGTCGTCTGTTGCGGCACAGCCACAACAGCAATTGAGTAATGAAGTGCCGCAAGAAAACTGCAATATGCCGACGACAGAGAACTGTATAAGCAAGGTGCCAGAAAATGTTGTCTCCATCGTTAAAAAGTCGATCAACAATGCGACGATTCCTGCAGAAGTAAACATTACAATTAATATTTTAAAATAGTTATGAAGTTTCCTGTTTGCTAAATTATAGTCTGTAGTTTCTTGTTTTCATTACTTTTGTTTTGCGTTTGTTTTTAAAATAAAAATTTACACAAAAATATTTTTTTTTATTTGCAGTCGTATAAAAAGTATCGTAAAAACTCGTTAGAAAACTCTCTTTGCACACTCGCGAGACTTGTGGACCTCGACTTCGTCTCGGTCCATCAATTTGTCTCGCCCGTGTGCAAAGAGTCGTTTTCAAACCTTGTTGTTTAATATACTATTGCAACACTAGTGCTGTAAAGTACTTTGCAACACTAGTATGATATAACGCATTTTCTATGCATGAAACCAGTGTGCTATTTGCTATTTTCACAAGTGGTCGTAGGAAAAACCTATTATCGGGCGTAGTACGTGTTTTACGTCTTATGTGTAATAGGACCTAAAAATTATCAAAAAAATGTACAGTTTCAGTGGAATTAAGCAGCAGTTTATATTGAAATACAAATAAAATTTCGAATTTGGTAAAATTGTATTCTAGAATCTTTTGATTGATTGATCTTTACATATTTTAGGGGATATATTTTCCATGCAAAAATACGGGAAGTCGTATAAACTGAAAATGAATAACGCGTGACCTTAGCTCTGGCATTTTTATTTCAAATAAATAACTCTGACAGAAACGTCGTTTTAGAGCGCCGCAAATTCTACATTATATTTTAAGGGCTTTAGAACAATCCTATTCGAAACGACTTGACACTGAATTCGAATTTGCTCTTTCTGTGCGGAACGAAATAGGAATACAAAGGTATTTTTTCGCAGGTTTCACATATTATTTATACAGTGGGTCTACTGATGGACTTAACTATAGCTGTAAAACAAATATTTTTTAATTTAAAAAAAGTTAATATTTATAAAAAAAAAAATTGCCTTGTTGGTAGAAGTTATAATAAAAATTGGCTTATGATATACAGAGTGCTTGAAAATCGCCAAAATATTATTTTAAAAATAAAAAATCAAAAAAACTTATTTTTAAAAATCTCTAATTAAAAAGTTAAAAAAGTAATTATAAAAGTCATTTTTTTCTTAGGGCTTCTCATTACTTGGAAGAATTGGGTGTAACCTAAAATTTTTTTTTATAAATAATTGATTTTACTTTTTATATGCATATAATACAATAGTAACACAAAAAGTAATGATTTATTCAACATAACGTTAAAAGTTTAATTACTTTTTACAGTATTTAAACAAGTAGTTAAAAAAATGTTTTTATTCGTTTTTTTTTAAATTTGCAAAACAATTTCCGTAAATATGAAAAATCTTTTTGCAATTTTTTAACTAGATCATTTCTATTAGATATCTCTACTAATATTAAAAAAAGGTAAAGTTCTTAGTAATAAAATATAAAGCAATTTTTGAAAGTACTAAACTGATCATAAAATTTCTTTCACAATTAATAAACCCAGGAGTGTTATAGGCTATATTTTAATATGATTAAACAAAAGTTTAAATATTAGCGCCCAACGAAGTACGCACGGATCGGCTATTTTAGATAAACTATACCTTTGTGAGGGCTAATCTTTAAAAATACTAAACCGATCACAAAAACTCTTTTACAATAAGAAAGTTACACTATTTAGGAGTGCTATGGGCTATATTTGATAATGATTAAACAAAAAAATAATGACTAATGTACAGGGTCCGTCACGACGAGTTGAGTCGACAAGTTAAAAGGAAACGCCTAGGAATATTTTTCTGAAAATTTATATAGGGGGTAACTTAAAGAGCTCTCTTCAACAAAAATATTTTCAACTCTCGACAACTTCCGGTTATACCGGAAGTAGACATCAACTTCGTTATTTTAAATGGAATGTCCTATTTTTTTATTAAATTTTGGAATCTACGTTAAATTTTAATACAACTTTTTATAAAACATCATACACCTAGATCTAACCATTTTGCAGCAATTTCAGTTTTTTTCGAAATATTTGACAGATGCAACCTTAGACAAAAATAACAATTTCTTGAAATTCAAACAAGACAGGCTAAATATTTTCTGACTTTGGATAAATAAGATCCATATCTTACCACTCACATGAAAATTATCAAAAAAAAAAAAATATACAAGGTGCCCAAAATTAACACCGTATTCTGATATTTTGAAAACTCAAAACTTAATTTTTTAAATGTCAACCTTATTTTTTTCTTCGCCAATAGATTCTACGCTACAAAGAATGGCACTTTATAATTACAACCCTATATTTAAAATGAACGGTTTGCGTATAAAGTGAAAAAAAACGAAATATTTCTATCTTTATTAGGACACTCAAAAATGTCAGTTGGCTTTGGCTTGAATGAATCAACAAAAAACAAAAGCTATCGAGTTAATTAGGCACGCTAAAACTAACAAGTTTGCTCGCCAAACGTACGTTATTAATAAAATTAACACAACATAAGAACCGCTGATATAAAAGATGAAGTTAATCACAGCAAAGGTTCGAGCTGGTGTCCCCCAACTTCTAAACATTTGTGAATTCTTCCCACCACCATGAGTAGCATTCTGAATGTCTTGCGGAGGCAAAAGTCGGAACGCGTTACGAACTCTCTCCTGACAATCTTCTTTTGTTGTGATTGGCGTGGCATATACGGTATTCTTAATACGACCCCAGACATAGAAATCTAAGGGAGTGATATCCGGCGAACGTGGCGGCCATTGATGGGGCCCATTGTTTGCTATCCAACGATCCTCAAAGTGAGCTCGTAAAAAGTTGTCTGCAAGCACACTATTATGAGGTGGGGCCCCATCGTGTTGATACCACAGATGATTCCAGTCCAGGTTTAGTGGGTCTATATAATTTTGTAAAATTTCGAGATATCTTTCCCTAAAATAAAGGAGAATTTGAAATACAATTAAGCTTTTAATCTCTAATAAGCTTACCATTTAAATTTTCATCATAGAAATGTACCACTAACACACCGTCATTTTTATTGCAGCAAAAAGATTAAAACTCCAATAACCTTGAAACTTCCTTTCACAAAAGAGGTGAGGATTAGTATCACTCCAGTAATGGGAGTTCTTTCGATTAAACATAGCAGTTCTTCTGAAATTTTGCCTCATCCGTCCAAATTAATTTTTGTAAAAAACGTAAAACGTAAAAAACTGTGTTTTAATTATAATACATTCAAAAAAAAAACTATTATTTTCTGATCGTCACCTGGACTTAAATTTTGTACCAATCTATACGAATACGGATAGAAGTCATGTTTCTTTAAAATCCTGTGAACATTTTTCTCAGAAATTCCCAAATCTCTTTCCGCATCTGTTAATGAATTTCCAGGATACACTCTATAGTAGGCCAAGACTGTAACTTCATTTTTATCATTGTCAACAACAAGTTTTCTCCTGTTAAATTTTCCAACAAATTGCCCGTGTGTCTTACAGTTATAAATGAGTCGCGTAAGGCTGTCATGCGTGGGATTTGGCCCATCCGGATATCGTGTGCGGAAGGTTTCGCAGGTTCTTTTAATTACTTTGTCACACTCCCCGTATATCACTAATAAATTGAAATAATCTTCATTACTGAATCTTAAACGAGGCATATTAACACTTTCGATACACAAACACGTCAAACTGCTAGTATTTTTATTTGTTGTCAGAATAGCTTTTGTTTTTTTGTTGATTCATTCATGCCAAAGCCAACTGACATTTTTGAGTGTCCTAATAAAGATAGAAATATTTCGTTTTTTCCACTTTCTACGCAAACCGTTCATTTTAAATATAGAGTTGTAATAATAAAGTGCCCTTCTTTTGTAGCGTAGAATCCATTGGTGAAGAAAAAAATAAGGTTGACATTTAAAAAAATGTAGTTTTTGAGTTTTTAAAATACCAGAATACGGTGTTAATTTTGGGCACCTTGTATTTTTTCTTTTTGATAATTTTCATGTGAGTGGTAAGATATGGATCTTATTTATCCAAAATCCGAAAATATTTAGCCTATCTTGCTTGAATTTCAAGAAATTGTTATTTTTGTCTAAGGTTGCATCTGTCAAATATTTCGAAAAAAGTGAAATTGCTGCAAAATGGCTAGATCTAGTTGTATGATGTTTTATACAAACTTGTATTAAAATTTAACGTAGATTCCAAAAATTCAATAAAAAATAGGACATTCCATTTAAAATAACGTAGTTGATGTCTACTTCCGGTATAACCGGAAATTGTCGAGAGTTGAAAATATTTTTGTTGAAGAGAGCTCTTTCAGTTACCCTCCTATATAAATTTTCAGAAAAATATTCCTAGGCGTTTCCTATATACTTGTCGACTCAACTCCTCGTGACGGACCCTGTATATCAACCCATTGCAATATTATTAAAAAGGTTAACTTTTTAACTAGGTATATAAGCTCCGGTGGTCCAGTGGTAGAATGCTTGCCTGCTACGCGGGCGGCCCGGGTTCGATTCTCGCGGAAGCAGAATTCTTTTTTTTTTATAAAAATAGATAAGAATAAAAAAGCAGCGAACTAAC
>JACEGR010010140.1:0-20881 GCA_014170235.1 Listronotus bonariensis
GTCTACACAACCGTACACATTAAAAACATAATAAACAAAGGATTTTCCCATACAAATTTCCTCATGCTAAGGGGGAGGGGTTCAACCCCCCTCCTCCTCTCCCCCTACCCCTTTATACGCCCATATTAATAATGAAAATTGACCAATATTAAAATACAAACAATCAAGTCAAACAGTAATTACCTTCGCAAATACGCAGAAAATCTTGACCTAGACTAACAACGACGTAGTTAAGTAACTTCGCTATTTAATTAATTTATAAAAAGTTATAAACAAAAGTGGTAATAATAATATTATGTCGCGTTGAAGTGCAACATATTGTATAATTTAAGTGCGCAGTTAGGTATGAATTTTATTAATAACGATGGTGTTCCGTTTTGTTTGCATTGTTTTTCTATTTATAATCGAAAACAACTTAATTTAATTTTGAGAATGTTTGCTTGCGGTAATATTGGATCTAATTTTTTTCACTTTAATGTCTTTCTTTTTGTAAACATTTATTTGGTTTCGGATTATTTGTAGATAATTTTATATTGTTATGATTTATAAACCTAAAGTTAATAAGCAGTTTATTTATACCGGGTGATACATCGCCGGGCGGCACATAGGAAATCCCATGTAATTTTTAATGGGGCAATTATTGGCTCTCCTAATTACTTTAAAGAAAAATTCTATTAAAGTTTATTGAAGAGCATGCAAATCTACGTCCATGGTAAAAACTTTAGATTTTTCGGTTAACCCGTTTGCTATTTAGATGCTAATATATTTTTAAAAATTGTTACATTATTATCGCTTCATATTAATGAACAAGAATAAAAATACTAGTTAGCGTGATATACCGTTGTCATTTTGAAATTTAGTGCTTTATTATTATCAAAAAATCGTAGAGCGAAAAGATTAACCATGAGTTATACTACTGAAGAAAAAGTATTGCTGATTAAATGGTACTATCAAGGAAATAGTTACCAAAAGGTGTCAGACATGTTCGCTGCTCAGTATCCGAATAGACCGATACCCGAAAAATCAACAGTCGATAGGACTATCAAAAAATTTGAGACCAAAGGCACAGTGATACGTAGGGTGTTCAGAAAGTTTTGAGATACTTTGTAACTAAACGGTGCAGGAAAGTAACATTGATGTTTTTTGTTTGTACATGTCATGACATGTCGTAGTCCTACATAGTTATTAGTAAACTATCAGTTTTGCGCCAGTTCGTGTCCAGCGATTTTAGCGCAATGGCGTCGTGGACGACTATCGAGTGCCGTGCAATTTTGAAATACAACTTTTCACGTGGGTTATCTCAAGAACAGTGTTTAGAAGAAATGAAGCCTATACTTGGTGATGACTGTCCATCTCGTGTGACCATATACAGATGGTACAAACAATTTCAGCGGGGCTCGTTTTCGCTTGAAGACGCCTCACGCTCAGGTCGACCGTGTGAAGTACTTACCCCAAAAAACATATCTGCCGTCCAAAAAGCTATAGAAACAAACCGACGAATTACCTATCGACAGTTAGAAGAGACATTGAACATTAGTTTAGCAACATTACACACGATCATAGATGAGCACTTGGGTTTTAGAAAAATTTGTACTCTTTGGGTTCCACACAAGTTAACTCCCGAGCAGCAGACACAAAGAGTGAATTGGTGTAAAAAATGATGTCCAAATTCCAGGAGGGTAAATCTAAAGACATAGTGTCGATCGTCACGGGAGATGAAACCTATCTTTATTATTACGACGTCCCAACTAAACAACAGAATAAGATATGGGTTTTCGAAGGTGAAGAAACTCCGACCGAAGTTCGCAAATCAAGATCTGTAAAAAAAATAATGATAGTTGTTTTCTTTGGTTCAAGAGGAATAATTGAACGTGTTGTGCTCCGAGAACAGAAGACCGTAAATGCTCTCTGGTACACTACAGTATGCCTTTCAAAACTTATAGAAAAGTTTAGAGTGATTCGCCCAAACTCGCAACTCGCTAGCTGGTACGTTCATCATGACAATGCCCCACCTCATCGAGCTGAACTTACTAGTCAATTTTTTACAGATGCAGGCTTGAGACTTTTGGAACATCCGCCTTATAGCCCCGACTTGGCGCCGTGTGACTTTGGGTTGTTTCCTTTTGTCAAGAGCCAACTGAAAGGACCAAAGTTTAAAACTGAAGACGCGCTACTGGAGGCCTGGGATAAAATATGCGCTGAAATTGCAAATGAAAAGTGGAAAGCTATTTTCAGTGACTGGTTGGTTAGAATGGAAAAGTGTATGCAATGTGGTGAAAACTATTTTGAAAAAATCAAATAAATGTACGTATATCTCAAAACTTTTCGAACACCCTACGTAAAAACTGCAGATGTGAAGCTAGGGAGTATCAAAGAGAAGAAAATGTAAGAGATGATAGAGACTTGGAAATTTTATTGCAAGTGGAAGAAAATGAAGGGAAGGTGAGTACAAGGAAACTTCAGGATATCATAGGAAAAGATCAATCAACAGTGCTCCGGATTTTGAAAAGGCATAAATACATTTCATACAAATATGAAAGACATTAAGAGCTAAGGGAGGGGGATGAAATACGACGGCAGGAATTTTGTTTTGATATGATGGAAAGGGCAAACATGGACAGGAAATTTTTAAGAAATATTTGTTTTACTGATGAGTGCACATTTACGTTAAACAATGAACCCAATCATCAAAATTACCGATACTGGAGCAAAGAAAACCAACACAGATTTGTCGAAACGAGGATGCAATATCCACAGAAAGTAAATGTGTGGGCGGGGAGTTTCGGACAACATATTCTTGGACCATTTTTTCTTAATCAAAATTTGAATGCAGAATTTTATTTGGAACTACTCGAAGAACTAATTTTACCCGCTTTAAATGATGTATCCAGGGAAAATCAGGAAATATTTACACAATGATTTTAATGGAAATGTTATTGGCCTACATCACACCATAAATTGGGAGGAAAGGATTTTCCCTCCTGACGCGTAATTTCCGGTTACCCTGTATTTCATAATATTTAAAATTATAATGTCATTTCGGGAACGCGTCCTAAAAATACAATTTTTTAAAACAAATACGAAAAAGGCGTATTAATTTATCGAAATTCAACTTTTTCTAAATTTTATGACCAATTTTTTGTCAAAAATTTACTTGATTTTAATAGAGCTATTTATATTTATTTTTAACACGCTTTTATTAACTTGGGTTGTAACTATCTATCTATCTATCTATGTAACGGAATCTTTGAGCCTAATTTTAACCAACTTCCAGCTATTCGATTTCTTTGAAACTTTGCACACGTGTCAAGGACCGATGAAGATGCAATAATTTAAAAACAGTATCCCGTTATCTTTTTTTGAATCGCCAGGAAAAAAATTCCATTATATTATAAAAACAACACCTAGGATGCCATCTGTTGGCAACATTTCAAACTTTGCTATTAAATGAAGAAGAAATTTTTTAGTTTTTACACAATTTGGTTAGTTGCACCATGGGTGTTCAATTTTTATGAACAATAAAAATATAGGGTTAGTTGCACCATTAGTTCAAGGATTCCATAATAAAAATTACATTATGTGTAATGTATACATAATACATAATGTGCAATTAATAAAACTTAACATTCTTTTTTGGATCGCCAGGAAAAAAATTTTCCTTTATATTATAAAAATATAAAAACAACACCTAGGTTGCCACCTGTTGGCAACATTTCAAACTTTGCTATTAAATGAAGAAGAAATTTTTAGTGGATTGCAATATATTGGCAACGGTCCAAACATTGCCTGGATTGCCATCTGTTGGCAAAATTTCAAACTTTGCTACTTAATGAAGAAGAAATTTTTTAGTGAGTTGCAATCTGTTGGAAAAATTTTAAAATTTGCCACTCTTGTTCATTAAAAAAATTTTTCGCCATTTTGTCAAGAGTAGCAGAAACTAAAAAATGAAAAATAATTAATAGTTTAAAAAAACTAAAAAAACACGCTTTTATATGCAACCGAACTAAAAATTAGAAAATAATTTTGCATTAAAAAAATATTGTCATTTCATAGTAAAAAGCGTGGGGTGATAAATATATTAAATGTTATAATTATTATATTTGCAAATATCTATGATGGAAAAGTTATGAAAAAATAGTAAAATGCACCCCACGCTTTTTACTATGAAATGACAATATTTTTTTTAATGAAAAATTATTTTTTAATTTTTAGTTCGGTTGCATATAAAAGCGTGTTTTTTTAGTTTTTTTAAACTATTAATTATTAAAACAATTAAAATTTTAAAAACACTTATTTTATGAAAATTTGTTGTAAAACGTTATTTAATTATTTGTTGTTGTTGTTACATACTTGCTAATTAGTAATTATTATTAAACCTAATTTTTAAAAGAAAATAACCCTAATGATATTTTTATGGTCAAGAAATATGCACTTAAGTGATTGTTTTCTGTTTACCTAAAAATATAAAAAAACGAACAAGGGTTTATAAAAGCTGTATTTTTATTTGCTTAATCTAAAAAAATATATAAAAATTTAACATACATTTTCATAGTTAGTGCTAAATTAGCGCCTTCCATTAGGTTGGTATTTTTGCATCAAACATTTGAAGAAAAATAAGATGCGTTCTAATCCTTCAAATAAATTTGACAAGGCGACCTTAAATTTCTTTGATATCGTATTTGCTGTTTTACACTGTCAAATTTCTTCAAGGTAAACTTGGTCCAACTCCTTTGACATGCAGTTTAATAAGTGTAAAACCAGTTTAACGAAAATTGTCAGTTCTGTAAAACATTTCAATCAAAAAATAATGGTAGGGGATCCCAAGAGGGGATTTTGGGATTTATTACAGCACGGCAGATTAATATACCAGAGGATACTTTGTACTCGGTTAAGTATCTCCACCAAATATGAGCTCCGTATACAAGGCCGATCATAAAAAACAAAAATATATCCATCAGAAATTTTCGAGCGCGCCAAATTAAGATACGGTGAGTTAATTACATGCTAAACAGTGTATATTTCACGAATCTGACAGTTTGAGAGTGACATAAAGAAAACGGAGAGCAACAAAAAAAACGTCAGATTGGCATTTTCGAACGTGGCTATTTTTTAATTTTAAAGAAAATAATTTCGGGATACCTAAAAATATATAATAAGATACGACCCGAATGATTTTCACAAGCCGAAATAATAATAGTATTTTTTGACATATTTAAAGATCTATAGCCGCTTACTCCACAGATGAAAAGGTATACATTATATAACATTTTTACTTCTTATCATTTAAGCTTTGCAACCCAATAGATCTCTATCATTACGTTTATATCGAATAGTTGAAGCTAGCTTGAGTTAAATCAGCTTTTAAAAGTGCTTTAATAACTGCCTAACTTCAGATGAATGCTTCCTCGAACGTCATCAGTGTCAATTGTTGATTAACATGTGAAAAAACTATAAAACGCGCTCACACCAACAACAGCACACAAAACGGGACGAATTAAAAAGTGAGTTTGTTTTTCATTTGATATCTATTGTGAAGTTGGTTGCAAAACTGCCGCATGCGTACGACGATGGCCTGAAATGTGCTTGACCTCGATTTTCAATCGACTTTCAAGCCACTGAAATAAACACGTAGACTTGGAAATCGCTTCAAAGCCGCTTTGTTTTTAAGCCAGCTTGAACTATTCGATATAAACGTAGTATATGACCAAAGTCGGTCTATATAAGGTCACGACATTCGGCCATATTGCTTTGACGTGTTATGACGTCACGTCTCCCATTTTTCGGCCATGTTGTTCAGTGCCGGAGATATACAGTTTATTGTATTAGTAGAACAACCGTTTACACAACAGTTTTTAATTATTATTAAGTTGTAAATTCTTTTACTATAAATAAAAAACATTTGGAATTACATCTTTCAACAAATATCACTTCCAAAATATTGCAAAATGAAATGCGCAAATTCTAGACGCCACTGGATTGATCTTCAGCTTTGATTTTTACCCAGTCTTGCCAACTTTTCTCCGAGAAGTGCTCTTCCTTGCGTCCCCGACCTCGAACCGCCTAAAAGTTGAGGATATGTCGCAACCTTATAAATCTAAAAAAACCTTGGTATATGACGCTTGAGTAAATCCCCATTTAGCATCGTGGACTCCCCTACTATAATATAGGGTGTCAACAAAAGATCTTCCTAGGTTAACAAGAGAGTATAAGCCCATACAGATACAAATAGTTGCTGCAAAAATCTTGTGTTATGTTACAAGATCACTTTTATATGATCATACCTTTTTTAAAATCTTCGATATAATACAATACCAGATTTTTAAACTTGACCTTCGTAAAAGTATTATTTTTATCTGTTAGTATTCTTGTAGATTAAATTTCAATGATTTTCTCACATGCACATGCAACCCACTCTTGGCCATAATTAGTTTTTTTTTAATTACAAAAGAAATAAAAATTTATAAGTTGGCAATGACCAGAAGGCATAGTAAAATTACCATCATGGTGTACCGTTTTTTTATAAATATTTATGTAAATATTAAACAAAATACATGCATTGCGTCTTGTGATAGAGGCTATTATTTTAATACAGGGTGGTCGTTCATATTTTGACCTATTTTGATCACGGATAAATTTACAACAAATTAAGTTATCCAAAGTCGGTCTATACAAGGTCACGACATTCGGCCATATTGCTTTGACATGTTATGAGGTCACATCTCCCATTTTTCGCCCATGTTGTTCAGTGCCGAAGATATACAGTTTATTGTATTAGTAGAACAACCGTTTACACAACAGTTTTTAATTGTTATTAAGTTGTAAATTCTTTCACTTTAAATAAAAAACATTTGGAATTACATCTTTCAACAAATATCACTTCCAAAACAATGCAAAATGAAATGCGAAAATCCTAGACGCCACTGGATTGATCTTCAGCTTTGATTTTACCCAGTCTTACCAACTTTTCTCCGAGAACTGCCCTTCCTTGCGTCCCCGACCTCGAACCGCCTAAAAGTTGAGGATATGTCGCAACCTTATAAATATAAACTAACCTTGAAGTTATCAAGATTTGTATCGTGTCTTCGCTATTTTATTGTGACATTTCATTAGCTTAAAAACAAATGATTTTTCGATATAGGACAACTTTGTTATTTTAAATGGAACAACCTGTATATTTTTTTGGATTCTTAAAATTTAATCCTTTTCTTATAAAAAAAAATCTATCATAGGCTATGGTTTTTTGTGACGGATTGATTGACCTTAAATCTATAAGACATTCACAAAATAATAGTTGCAGTAAAGCTACTTTTTTAAAAAGTTAAATTGCATTTAATAAGTTCAGTGGCGTCTCGAGCAGCAATTGAAGGAATATTTTTAACAAAAAAGCGGTACGCCAATGTCTGTGTATATGTGTGTAAAATGTTTGTGCTTTCGTTAGATTAAGCAAGTAAAAATACAACTTTATGTCTTTTTTGTATGCCGTTTAGTTAGGAGAAAAAGAAGTAAAATCCACTTCAGTCTATATTTTTATACTCTGATCACTATAAATTGAGAAAAACACCTGAACAAAAAATGTATTTAATTGGTTTAAAAGTCAGTAACCCTAGTTACCACAATAAAAAATGGATTTTATTGGTTAGTTCTGATTAGCAGTCCTGGGATTTTTGTTGGAACTAAAAGGTCAGTTCGGAATTTCATGCGCATTGTCGACATGGTCAGCTGTTTTCTGTTTTTGTGGTACAGAAATAAACCGTTGTATTACAGTTTATTTGTTTCTGCGGGTTAATATACCTGTTGAATAGTTTTTATATTTTTGTGATTCTGAGCGTATATAAACAAAGGATTTTTAATTGTATTCCGTATGAATGTATGTATGCAATAAAATAAATAAGGATTTAATTAAAAAATATAGACAATATTACAAGATTTTACCATTTCTTGTTGTTTGAATTCTATCTTTAGTTAAATACACATACTTATTTTAAAAACGAGAGGAGGCAGAGAATCCCTCGTCTTCCGCCGAGAGACCTCGAGTGGCTTTCGACAGTATAACAATTTACCTTTTTGTTTGAATTTAATTTTTTTTTGTGTAGTATCCAATTTAACCATGAAAAATCCTAACCAATAGGCTAGGTTAGAATACATCCTCGGCTGTATAGAAAATCGTTCGCGGTAAATAAAAATTCCGAACTAATAAATAACTAGACATGCGCTTTAAAACAATTCTAAACCAGTTCGGTTCTGGTTCAGAATCGGTTTATTACTAGACCCGCGAACAAAGCTAATGATGTGTTGCATTATTTAAGAGAAGCAAAAATATTTCAAAATATTAAAATAGAATAACTGCTAAGGAGTGTTCACATTTCTGTGTCACATGGTATATTACAAATTAAGTGCCATGCATCTACATAAAATCCATTTTCTATGCAGCCACGTGTAACGAGGACATTTTTAACAGTCGCAGTTTACGATCTAAATTACTTTTATTACTGTTCTAACAGTTTTTTACCATTAAATAATTATTTTCTTTAACATTTAATGTGTGTGACTGTTCAGGAAGCAGATTTAAAATTATGGATCATTTTTTGTTCTATGAATCTCGAAATTTTAGTTTTTGGGTTATATTATGTTTAAGACGCCAACAATCCAATAACAAACCCTGGTTTTACAAATCTTGTGGTAAAGCTAGAATTTTAAAAGTTCATGCTCACAAAATGTTTCTACAGGATCCTAGTCCAGAAAACCGACAGGCCAGCATTGAAGCAAGAAACTACTACAATCAAATAATTTCTGAAGCCAAAGACTCCTTCGACAGTCGTATTAAAAACAAAGTTCTTTCTTGCTCAAATGGCAGCAAATCTTTCTGGTCCTTTGCGAAAAACATAAGTAGGAATTTTTTTGTACCAGTTCTTTTCCGCCCCTAACTTTGGAAGATGAAATTGTTTCTACCGCAAAAGGAAAGGCAGAACTATTTGCTAAACAATTTGCTGCCAATTCAACCCTTGACCCTCCCGTAAATCATCCAATTTCAGCGGTTACCCCAGTTCCTCATAAAATGCCCGATATTATTTTTAAGGTAAAACACATTAAGCGTATCCTTTCTTCCCTTAACACCAAGAAATCGTCTGGGCTGGAGGGCATACCAGCAATCGTTTTAAAAAATGTGCTCCAGAACTTGCACCAATCTTAACTCGGCTCTTTCGCATTTTTACGACACAGGTATCTTTCCGAAAAGCTGGAAAGCTGCACGTGTTCAACCTATTTCCAAGAAAGGATCTAAATCTCTTCCATCTAACCATAGACCAATTTCAATTCTCTCAGTTCTTTGTAAAGTAATGGAAAAATTAATTAATTCACAAATTCTTAAGTACTTAGAAAAACACAAAATTTTGCATGACAGGCAGTATGGATTTCGCCACAAAAGATCTACAGCAGATCTTCTTTCCTTCGTATCACACTGCTGGAATAAGTCTCAGATCGTTGCTCTTGATATATCCAAAGCTTTTGACCAGGTCTGGCATGCCGCACTTCTTAATAAACTTCCCTCCTATGGTCTTTCAACTAAACTCTGTACTTGGCTCTCTAGTTATCTATCTGATCGTCGTATATCAGTTATTGTGGACGGCCATTCTTCAAGCTTTCACCAAGAAAATGCTGGTGTCCCTCAGGGCTCAGTTCTGGCACCTACATTGTTTCTTCTTCACATCAACGACCTTCTCTCGTCCACAACTAATTCCATTCATAGTACCCTTCACTCCAGTTTTCAGGTTCCTAAATCCATTTCTAAACCTGACTTGGAAAATAAACGCAGAGTTATGCAGATATCTCTTTCGCAGGATCTTAATTTAATATTGGATTGGAGCGCCAAAAATCTCGTCCATTTTAATGTATCCAAAACACAATCATGTTCATTGTCGCGAAAAGAGTCATCCAATACTCATCCTCTATTTATGAGCGGCCAAGTTTTACAGAGCTAAGACACCTTCAATCTTGTGGGCGTCACATTTGAAAGTAACCTTAACTGGCATAAACACATTGTATCTATAGCCACGGCATATAAGATAAAAAAAACAGGGAAAAAAGAGCGTGTTTTTTTTTAATTTATGGCTAGTGGTAATTAGTTTTAATTTAAATTTTGCGTAGTCAAATGGGCATTGTTCTTCAGTTAATTATTTCCAGAAATAACCTTTACAAATCCACATTTTGGCATATTTTTCTTTATTCATTAAAAGTATTAAAATATCCAAAAATGTTATAGTATACAAGGTGTCCTATTTAAAACACTAGATTTGCAACTTTCAGATATTCGTATCCGATAGTAGGATTACAAAGTATTCTATTCTATTTCTATTTTTTTTTCTTGGTTTTGGTCCCTTCAGGTCCAATCCAACAGCTCTCCCCTTCCGGACTATACTTTCCAGGGCTTTGTCGGCGGAAAATCTGGATAATCGAGCTCGTAGCTCCCAGAAATTCCAAAAAGAAAACAAATAATTCCACAATCGATGCAATGCATAAATTGTCGGCTGTCAAACCAAGATCTGCTACTGGTGTTACATATAACCTTCACTTTCACTACTGACAGTTCCCATGACACGCCCATCTATTTCCCGCCATTTGAGAAATACCTCGTGTTCACCACCAAACAGGATACCATCAGCTTATAGGAATCTTCGCTCACAGCGCTTAGATCCAGAAGAAAGATGCCGTCAATTTAGCGTGAATCTTTCTTTGATCCCCGAAGGTAAAAAACGTTCGTACGACACCTCTAGCCGCCACTCCGGGAGGAACTTTGTAGTCCTCTACGCACGTCCGCACTGTTCGGAGGTCAAACAAAGAGTTCGATTACAAAGTGGGACGTGTAGTTAAGTTCAACTAAACTGTACTGGTACTTCAGCCTGTTTTTAAACATAATATATGACTGTCACTTTTGACGTTTACTTGACAGCGAGGGCGTATATGAGGGGATGGGTTTGGGGGTTTAATACCACCCCTTATTATGACCGAGAAGGTAATATTCGTGTTAGAAAAGCTTTATTTTGTTGTGTTTTTAATGCATATCTTTATGTAGATCCCCCTTCCTTAGCATTCATGAAAACAGAGGAACCTTTTGTTTTGCTGCTATTGTACAACTGAATCTTCAATTTTAAAATATTACCCTCAATAACAATCTCTTAGCATTTAATTTAATTTTTATTTAATTAAGATGTAGTGTGTGTAGTTATTCTTACTTATATATATATTTTTTGTTGTAGGAGGGACCACAGCGTAGGAGTCAGGCAAGAGAGGTCGCAAACCGGGCCGCAAATCTGCTGACAAAGTTGACATGAAAGCCAAACTAGGTAAAAGACTAGTTATTTTTTTACTAATATAAAAATCTTGGTAATTTTCTAGAAACCTGCGGCAACTCCGATTTTGACGAAATTTGTTATACGGGGTTTTTGGGGCGCTGATCACGAATCTGAAGAATTTTTGACGGAAACGTTTCGTTCTTGAGATATTCATCATCAGACTTGAAATTAAAACTAATCCTATTTTAACAATATCACTCTTCTTTTTGCACACAATACCTGATTTAAAGCTAAAGTGGCACACAATATTTAATTTTTACCTTTTAAAACCCTGTTTTTTAAGTATTTTACATTATTTTTGCATTAAATTGCATAGCTATACTTTGAATCATTTTAATCCCAGTGTGCCATGAAGCCCTATGTGTATGTATACTTGCTGCATTATCAAAGAAAAGCCACGCAATTTAATGCAAAAATAATGTAAAAACATAGAAAAATAGGGTTTTAAAAGGTGAAAATCAAATATTTTGTGACACTTTAGCTTTAAATCAAGAATTGTGTGCAAAAAGAAGGGGGAATATAGTGGATATAAGCTTAGTTCAAATTTGAACTTTGATGATGAATATCTCGAGAACAAAACGTTTCCGCCAAAAAATCTTTTAGATTCGTGATCAGCGCCCCAAAAACCCTCGTATACCAAATTTCGTTAAAATCGGAGTTGCCGCAGGTTTCTAGAAAATTACCAAAATCTTGAATTGTCAATAAGCTATGTAACTAAAATTTATTTTTATCGGAAAACACGTCAAATCTCTTCTTTTACTCGAATAAATAAAATCGTCCCAATTGCCAATTTTTAACAAATCTTTTTCGTTGTCTTCTACTCGTGGCAACGCACAGCTGAGCCGTCACCACCACGTGTAATTAAAAATAAAAAGGTTTACCAATCACCCCAGACCTTGAAATACACTTTCACAGCACTACTAAATGGAGGGGTAAATTTCTTGGAGAGATAAAATATGCTCCCATAAATAATGAGCCCAAACACCAAACAAAAGTTAAGCCGTGTTCAGACTTCGCCAAACATCCGTCCAAACTGTTTGCGCGCTGCTTTGACGCCAAAATACCGACAAGCTCTAAATCACCGGCGAATCATTTGCCAAGCCTTTAAAACGACGTGAATTTTGTCCACGTCCACGTGGAGCGGCACGGCGAATTGTTCCAAGGCCGGACTCGGCTTTAGAAGTCAAATTCTGTCTATATTTTACACATAGGTTTTTTATAGTATAGTATTTTTACCATTTTTAGAACGCAGTCGTCAGAGCGCCAGAGAATGTAGAGCCCGCAAGAAGTTAAGATACCAATATTTGGAGGAACTTGTGGCAGACAGGGAAAAGGCCGTTTTCGCGCTGCGTAAGGAGCTGGAAAGGGTAGGTAATTTTATTTTTTTTTTAATTTGGCCCAACTTTGCTATAACAGTAAACAGCTGATATTGTGACGTAATCGGAGTCCTTTTTTAACCATTTTTTGCTTTGCTTTGCTTTCTTTGCTGTTGGTCCCGTTGCAAGACGATTAACCAGCTCTCCCCCTTCCGGACTAGCTTTCCAGGGCTTCGTACGTGGAAAATCTGGATAGTCGAGCTTTTCGCTCCCAGAAATTCCGGTTCAAATGTTTACTTTTGTTCGAAACAAAATAATAATCGATTCAATGCATAAATTGTAGCTGGCAATCCAAAAAACTGCTACTGGTTTCGTGCATAACCTTCACTGTCACTTGCTGACGCTTCCAGTAGAGGGCGCCACCGTCCTCGGCCGTTACGAAAACACGTGCACCCCGCTAACCTAAAAGCATCAGGTTTTTAGGAATCTTCACTCACAGCGCTTAGTTCCAGAAGAAAGATGCTATCAATTTAGCGTGAGTCTTTTCTCGATCCCCAAGGGCACAGAAACGCCCGTACAACACCGTCAACTGCCTACCCGGGGACGCTATGTAGCCTCCTATGAAACGTGACCGCACAACTTGAAGATCGCGGAGAGACTCTTTTAACCAATTTAAAATAAAATTATTTTTTATTCAATGGTTAAAGAATTTTTAATCCACTATGTACTCACAAATATAAACACGATTAACAACATTTTTACAAAAGAAGAAATAACGACATTTTTTGAAAAGGATACCCTTGACGTCACATCTATCGGCTGTCAAATGAAAAGTTAGGCCACCTTGTCTCTACCCACCTTGCCTGACGAGTACTTTATAACCCTGAAATATAAGGTCTATAGCTTTACCCAGTACAAAATGTTAAAAAATACCCAAATACCTACCTGATTTGGATGGCCATATTTCTGAAAGTAATAAAGTTAGATAAAACGTGGTATTTTCTTAAAGCTCTTTTAAAGATCTTATTGGTGATAAATATTTTTGATAAATCTTACTATAAAAGAGATATTTAAAGTCAAAGATTGAAGAAATTTAATAAAAATATTTTTTTTTGGTTTGAATTTGGTAACTTACTTAAACAGTATAAAAGACCTATTTTATAGAGCATTTAATATCCAATAGAACTAGTAGAAACACAATTGTCAATAAATCTTTTCATTAAGTTACAAAAATTCAAAACAAAAAGATATTTTTCTTAAAATTCTTTAATCTTCGGCCTTGAATATCTTTTCAATGGTTAGAATTAGTATAGAGACCTTTTTTGAAGAGCCTTTACTTTTCTACAAAAAACTCTTTTATAGTTAAACGGTGAGATATATTTTTTTAGTATGGGACTGAAAAAATATGCAAGACTGTTATAAGGCGGATCTTCCTATTAAAATTAAACACTCATAGTTGCCAAGCGGCGTCACATTTGAGAATAACTTTAACTGGCATAAACACATTGTATCTATAGCCACCGCGGCTTCAAAAGCTTGGATTTCTTTTCAGAGCCAAAAGTATTTTTCTCCTTTCAATTTATGCACTTTGTATGTGTCCCAAATTCGACCCTCTCTGGAATATTGTTCTCATGTCTGGGGAATGGCATCCCCTACAACCCTCAGCATTCTTGATGCCATTCAAAGAAGGGCTGTTCGTCTTATTAATGATCCTTTACTTACTCAAAGACTTCCTTCTCTTGCCCATCGTCGAGCTGTGGGAGCTCTATCGCTCTTCTATAGATACTTTTACGGCTTCTGCTCCGACGAATTATTCAGTATAGTCCCTCCTCTTGCAGCTCCCAACAGAGAAACTCGTGGTGACGCGCGTATGTATCCCTATACGGTTCAATTGGACAGGCCCCGAACTTCCCATTTTGTTCGTTCTTTTATCCCTAGAGTTTCTAGACTGTGGAACCTACTGCCAGCGGAGGTCTTTCCATCCCCCCAAATCTTCACGTATTTAAGTCCCGTGTTAACAAACTTCCTCTTACCCTGCTACAGACACCCACGGTACGTTGGTATTTAGGCTTTCAGCCTTCGTGGATTGTCCAAAGATTTAAAAAAGCACTTTCTGGAGGTGCCTAGGAACTAATTTTTTCAGTGTCACAAGTCATAATAAAAAAGAGCCTTTTTTTTTTAATCACCCTAAACACAAACATGTTTTTTTTGTAGAGTATCCAATAAATATGCCGATAACCTTTATTCATCTTTTATAAAAGTATTTTTAAGCAAGTTTCAGTAAACTAAGTTATTTTTGGTCAAAGTCGGTCTATATGGGGTCGCGACATTCGGCCATATTGCTTTGACGTGTTATGACGTCACATCTCCCATTTTTCGGCCATGATGTTCAGTGCCGGAGATACACAGTTTATTGTATTAATAGAAAAAACCGTTTACACAACAGTTTTTAATTATTATTAAGTTGTAAATTCTTTTACTTTAAATAAAAACATTTGGAATTACATCTTTCAACAAATATCACTTCCATAACAATGCAAAATGAAATGCGCAAATTCTAGACGCCACTGGATTGATCATCAGCTTTGATTTTACCCAGTCTTGCGCCATCTTTACCTGTAAACCATAACCCCTAAAAAATATAGGTATAAGACAAATTTGATAACTTTTATGCTTTACGATAATATAATTTAAAAAAACCTACCTTTTATAATATATTGATTGACTTTGCCATATATTATTTTAGAAAGTATTGATCCCCCTGTACTACAATATATAGAGATTTTTATAAATGCTATTATTTGAGATAATAGAAATTTTTTGATAAATTACATTTTTGGAAATATTAAAAATAAAATTTTTATTGTTTACTGAAGGTAAAAAAGTAAAAGGGGGAACTTTTCTTTTTTTTTTTTGTGGCAGTACATAAGGGCGGCCAATTTTAATGTGCACGTGGGCTGCTGATGGTATATGATCGGCCCTGTTAATAAGGCAAATTGCCATATGATTTACATTGCATAGAAAGGAAATTTCTTCTCTATCGAGTTATAGAGTGCGGGGGCAGATCTTTTTGAATAAAATGAAGAATTCTATAAATTGTAAGCTAAACCTCGAAAGTGAATCAAGGTGGTTGCCTGTTAGCCTGTTCCCTACAGTTGTTCTTACACTTTCAGAGCGCATTCTCCAAATACAGTGGATCCTCCACAAGTCGAAATTTTCTCTAAGTCGAAGGTTATTGCTGTCTCTTGCATATTTGCTACAATTAACACTTATATTTTTTTCTTGGTTTTGGTCCCTTCAGGTCCAATCCACCACTCTCCCCTTCCGGACTATGCTTTCCAGGGCTTCGTCAACGGAAAATCTGGATAATCGAGCTTGTAGCTTCCAGAAATTCCAAAAAGAAAACAAAAATCATTCTACAATCGATGCAATGCATAAATTGCATCTGTCAAACCAAGATCTGCTACTGGTGTTACATATAACCTTCACTTTCACTAATGACAGTTCCCATGGTACGCCCATCTATTTCCCTGCCATTTGAGGAACACCTCGTGTTCACCACCAAACAGGATATACCATCAGCTTATAGGAATCTTTGCGTCACAGCGCTTAGATCCAGAAGAAAGATGCTGTCAATTAAGCGTGAATCTTTCCCTTGATCCCCGAAGGTAAAAACGTCCGTACGGCACCTCTACCGCCACCCGGGAAGAACTTTGTAGTCCCTTCTTACGCACATCCGCACTGTCCGGAGGTCCAAGAAATAGATACAGCATGTTTTAAGTTTCTGACTGTATATTGCACAAGAAAGAAAATTATTTTGTGTTTAAATGGTGTTGGTACACTCTGTATACTGTAGCAATAAATCCGAAAATTACCCAATAAAATAAACTTTATGTTGATTTATTTACCAGTTGACTTAATATACCGTATTTTTATTGACGTGAATCGCTTTTTACAACCTAATTTAAAGTTTTTAATGAGCTTCTTGACAAAAATGTATGTTGTTTATTTGTTTTTAATTTAATAAACAAATATTTCTTTGGTCTGGGTAAAACTAAGTTTTTCTGTAAAAGGAAATTACCGAAATTTTCTTTATAGAGTAAGAGCCCGTAAGCGACTTTCGTCATTTTGTAAAAGCCAATAGTTTTTAGGTGCCTGCGGCGCTATATTCTTGACCATTCGCATCTGCCGGGATCGTTTGCATCTTTTGACAAATCGACTAAAAGTCCACTTTTTGCATTTTTGGATATACGCACAATTTGCGAGTACTCGCGTTAAAAAGCGAACGGTGCTAACCGCTTGTAACAAGTGAAAACCATTCGCAAGTTTAAATCATGACCTTATTGGTGTACGTTTTTCTGTCGATTTTGATGGTTTTTGCATCGAGTTATTAATAATATTGGATAAAATAAATCGATGATCTACATCAAGTTGCAAATGTTGTATTTCAGAAAGATGTAAAAACAACTGTGAAAGATACAACTACTATATTAGTTTAAATTCATTTAATGTTTTAAACAAGCGAAAATTATTTTACTGTAAAAATATTTATGTAAACTTTATAAAAGCTTAGAGGAGAAACACTAATATAGTAAACTTAATTATTATTGTCTCAGTTTTTGAAAGGTTGAAAATATGTTTAATTATAAATAAAGACAATATAGAAACCAAAAAAACATCCATTACACTTTTAGTTAATATACTACAGACTACAGTGAGGAAATTAAAAGTCCTTCCCCTTTATCTTTGAATGGGACAAAATATCGTGGTCGGGTAAAATTTGGGCAAAATGGTGTAACTTAAACCACCTTTTGGCATAAAATTATTTCTGGTCAATCTTTAAATGAAAAGCGAGGTTATGTAGCACCCCGTTTTAAAACCTCTTTAATTTTCTACTCTAACGCTCCAGACTTAGAATCGTTTGAAATTTGGCCTAAATAATGTAAAAACAATGCAATTTTTTAAGGAAGCTTATAACTCTGGAATGGATGGGTAAATATTAAAAAACAAAGTGGCGTTAAGCAGAGAAATAAATGACCGTTAAAACAAGATGCTGCGTTAGACACCCTTTTCATTTGGAAAAAAGTTGCTAGTGCGCTTGGCACACCTGACAAAAATATTTTCATGCCAAGAAGTAGTTAAAGTATTATCCTTTCACCTTAATTTTATCCGACTTCGATATCTTGTTCTTATGTGTGAGAGAACTTTTAAAACCGCACTGGATATACAAATTAAAGGTAAATTTCAAATGCTTGTAACTCCAAAATGAATTAGCCGATGACTAGAGAATCAAAAGCCCTTAAAAACGAGGTGCTACATGAGCCCCCTTTCCATTTTAACTTTAATATTTGTTTTTTACAGTGCGTGGCATTATACATTTTTGTTTTGTGTTTTATTTTTTGCAAGACTATCAGTGAAAGTCAAAAAATTTACTGCAAATTTGTAAAAGAGTCTAAAATCATATGAAAAAGTCCCTATCGAAGTAGAAGAGCTATGCCACTACGAGCATCAGAAGGGTAGTTTTTACTATGTATTTTCATATAGGAGAAATTTAAGGTTCGATCTGCAATTTTATAGCCATCTCAACCCCTAACGCAAAATTAGAATTTTTATGCCCTAAGTCACCACGTGCTAGATAGGGTAACTAACCATCGATGACGTCATCACCTAAACTTAAAATTGAAACGACCTATAAATTAAAAAAGTCTCGCCGACGCTGGGAGTCGAACCCATGACACCCGGCCACATGCGTGAGAATCCAACGCCATATACCACTAGGCTATTGGAAGATATGAAAATTTAATGGCAAACGGGGTATAATTGGGACCAGACGTCATCACCTATAAATTAAAAAGTCTCGCCGACGCTGGGAGTCGAACCCATGACACCAGGCCACCTGCGTGAGAATCCAACGCCATATACCACTAGGCTATTGGAAGATATGAAAATTAAATGGCAAACGGGGATCTAATGAATCTTTATATAGTTTTTAACGTATATTTCGGTTTCTACTAGATCGATTTTAGTTGTTCTTTTTGCTAATAATTTAATTTTTATAAATCTACAAATATTAATACTAAAATGTTTAATAATAATTATGTTATTTGAGTGTAAATAGGGCCTTAACAGTTTTTAACGTATATCTTGGCTTCTAGTGGTTTGATTTTAGTCATTCTTTTGTCGTCCACCGGTGAAGCTTATTATCTCAAGATCTCCGACGTCATATTTAGGAATCTTGCACAACGCGTTATTTTAGGACGTGGCCAATCTGTAAAACGTCGTCTGTCATCTGTCAAATGTCACCTGTCACCTGTCATATGTCAAAAATCACGTGACTTACAAAATGGCCACCATGCGGGGATACTTGCGCGGGGTGTAAGCGGGGGCTTAAGCGCAGGTGTAGAGCTTTTCAAGGTCAAAGCATACGTCAACAATAACAAAGATAGCTGCGGTTAGATAATAAACGGTAAAAAAACAGTGGTAACTAAATAAAAAGCAGTGTTTGTAGTAAAGCATTTATTATTATAAAATAAAAAAATACATACATGGTTGTCATATTTCTAAATAATTCTTAGAATAATACCTTATAAAATAAATAGCAGTGTTTACAGTAAAGCAATTATTTTTAAATTAAAAAATACATTGTTGCCATATTGCTAAATAATTCTTAGAATAATGTATTATTACGGTTATTTAAACTCTTCTCACAGACCCTGTTAATGGTGAATATTTTACAAGTTTGTCATGAATAATTAAACAGTAAGCATTTGTGTTTGCAGGAAAGTTTTCTTTTGTTTCAATCTCTAACCTTACATCAATAATGCCAGAATTAAGGATTTCATTTTGTCTTGAACAATCAATTACAATTAAGGATGCATTGTTTTTAAATTTTTAGGAGTTAAAAGTGGTTCGTTTTCTTTTTCGTAGTAGCTTTCTTGAAATTCTGAGTACATTTCATAGAGAGTAGCTATTATACCTCTTGAAATTTCCAAATTTAAATTATCATATGGATAAAATTCAGAATTTAAATAAAGCTTTGCATTTGATACATCACAATGATCAAATAAGCTACAATTTTTCTTGTGGTTATCCTTTCGATCTGTTTGAAAACCTAAAATTATCCATCTTGGTCTTTCCACCTGCACAGAAGTTTTAATGGTCCATGTAAGGTGTTTTCCAATCGGTATTGAAGGATGTTCTGTGAGTTCCCAGCTTCTAAAACCGATATCCAATTCAGTTCCACTTCCAACAATCTGTAAAAGTTCTAGTCGCTCAGCATCGGATACTGTAATATGTGGTAGCCTCCAAACAATTTTATCAATAATAGCTTGTACATTTTCTCCATCGGTAGTGTTAATAACGGCATTTTTATCGGAAGAACTTAAATTGCGAATTAGTTCATGCTTAACATTTATAAGTATTTTGAAAATCTTCAAGAATCCTAGTGACTACAAACCTTTAGTGGAACACAAACATTAAAAGTTCGTTTGAGCCCATCCGTCCCAAGAGAAAGGGTAAAATCATCTTCAATACTCCAAACCAGTCGTTTCTACATTTAATTAACTTCATTACCACTGTAAGAGACATAACCTTTCATTGTTGCTGCTATCTCCAGGATATCTAGCCGAATTCAATAACTTTCCGCCAATTTCACATCGAATTCCTTCTAAAGAGGTGTCCCACAAGTTGTTCACAAGTTTAGCAGTGCCTTGAATCTCTTCCATCGGACCCTTTTAAAAGTCGTCCTTCCAAATAAATATGACTTGCCCAAGGTAGGGCGTACATATCAGCTCTATAACCGGTATTCCTGAATTTCATCACTATTTTCGAAAGAGCTGGATACTGGTAAATGGCTGTACATAAAATTTTCTATTTCGTAATAGCGCTATCAAAGCTTCAGCGAATCTGTCACGTTTAAAATGCTCATTTCTCTAGAGTCTCTTAACAAGAAAGCCCTATGGATGCAAGAAATCTTATATTTTCTTTCGTTAAGCTCTTTTTTAGTGTTCCAAAGCTGGTGAAAATGACAATTTTCTTGGCGTTATATTTCACAACCATAACACGTGTGTCGCCAACGTCTCCGCAGTATATCAGGAGACACATATCACAAAGTAGTTATTTATAAAGACTTTCTCAAATACCAAATAGTAATAACTTCTCCTCTAAAGTCAACCAATTCGCCATCAGTACCAGCTGGTTTCAAAATTATAGAAATTC
>JACEGR010010141.1:0-20873 GCA_014170235.1 Listronotus bonariensis
TATACCGGGTGTTGCTCCGCCGAGCGGGACATAGGGAATCCCATGTAAATTTTGAAGTAGTCAAATATTGGCTCACCTAATTATTTTAGAAAAAAATGCTATTAGGATTTATTGAAGAGCACAATAAGTTCCACTTAAAATGAAAATTTGAGCATTTTTCAACCAACCAGTAAAGAGTAAACTGCTTAAATACTTCTGAAACGTAGTATCTCATTATGCACCCTGTACTCTAGAAATCAATAATAAAAACACCATATCGATTTATCAGTGACAATTTATTTATAATGTCATTGCCAAAACTGAACAATTTTATACGGGAATTTCAAAAAGAATCCTCGCATTTCATTTTAGTTTACAGCTAATTCCAACACATGCACTCACAGTTACGCAAGACAATAAAACAAATTTGTCTACATTTAGAAATCAGTTTATGACGAAAATATCAGGATTTAATCAAATGCTCAAATATTCCTCCATTAACTGCCAGACAATAACCCAAATGATTATAAAACTCATTTCTTACGTTGGCTAGTTGGTACATCGATATTCTGGCACATTCAGCGGAAATAGCATTCCTTAGCTGGTCTAAATTTTCATATTTTTTATTGGTATAAAGCTTAGTTTCTAAATGTCCCCATAGAAAAAAATCGTTTGGCGAAAGATCCGGAGACCTGGCTGGCCAAGATATTGCGTGGTTCGGGCCTATGATGTCGTTATTAAATGCGTTGTTCAAGTATTCGCGCACAGCTCTGGTACTGTGTGCTGGGCAGCCATCCATTTAATACCAAATCTCTTGATTTTCACGAGCAAGGTTGGTGGTGTGGTCTTGTCCAGTAATGTCCTCCAGTTTTCTCGTGATAATGTTTCCTTCGGCCTCCTCTACACAAAGTATCACTTCTAAATCCCTCTCGTTTTGTACAATTTGTCTCTGATTTTCACGTCGATTTTCTTTACATTTGCAATTATTGATTACTGTGCCTGTAGTTTCAATTTTTTTATCGTCCGTTCTATTGTTGATTTACTTGGTATTGGCCTATTAGGAAAATAGGCTGCAAACATGTCCGCTACTCTTCGATAAATATTTCCCTAATAAAACCATTTTATAATAGTGATTTTTCTTGATTTAAGTAGTTCATTATTTAAAAATGATGTGACATTGTTTTGACAACTTGAGAGTACAAGGTTAAATAATTTTTCTGGTATTTTATTATAAACTTCTAATAATACAGGGCGCGTAAGAAGATAGGAGATTCGTAACTTATTTTAGCATTTATCTTTTAGCTGGCGTACTGAGAAGAGCTGGAATTTGTACACTGGTTACAACTTTTCGTGCTCTTTAAAAAATCCTTATAATATTTTCTTCTAAAATAATTAGGGAGCCAATATTGGACCACTTCAAAATTTACATGGGATTCCCTATGTCCCGCTGAAATAATTTGTGGTCCAAACTAAAAGCAATTTTTATTTGGACCACAAGACGCGACATTTTTTGTAAAAATAGTTTATGCAAAAAAATGTTTGTTTTAGAATAATGATGACTCTAACTTTGAAGAAGATGTCAGAACTCAAGTTAAGGAAGCTTTTATTAATATCTACGAAATATGTGAAAAGCAAGCTAAAAAGTCGAAAAGACGTATTGGCAACCAAGAAATTAATTTAATAAAAGGATTCGTCAGCAAATACAGGATCGGTTTACTTTCTAAAACCGACATTGTGGCGTGCTGCATTGGACAAGGAGTTATTCAGACAGAAGCACAGCTTAAAGGTAATAAAGGGTGATTCAAAAGTCGATCACGACACCTAAAGGGGTGATTCTACTTGACAAAATAAGGGTAGAGCTTCATATAATTTTTTTCAAAATGTCATTCGTTTTCGAGTTACAAGCCATCAAAGTTCAATTTTTATTTCGGTTTTCTTCGCCATATTGCATTTATTTTTTAACCAATCCAGTAGATATTTGGCACACAAATCGAGCTTTGCAGATTCTAAAATCATAAGACAAAAGTACTATTTTTAAATACGGGGCGATTCTACAACAGAAAATAAGAAAAAACTTTATATAAACATATGTCCTAAACGTCTTAGTTTTTGAAAAATATAAATATTTAATTTTTTTTTAAATTTTTAACGCCCCGTAGTTCAAAAGTAAGACGTTTAGGACTTACGTTTATATGAAGTTTTTTTTTATTTTTTGTTGTAGAATCGTTTTGTTAAGTTTGTCGGTTGAGTTACTGAACACCCTGTATGTATAATAATTGTATATAGGTAATTTGATTGAAATTGATGAGAACTTTGATGTCTATTGGTGCCTAAACGGTGAGGTTTATCGACTTAAATAAAGAGTACCTTATTTTTAAGTTTTTAATTGCCTATAAAATGGCGCCCCCAGCTTTGCGATATCAGTCAAAAAAAAAGTTATGATGTAAATAAATTTTAAGTTTTGAGTAAAGTGCCCTCTGGTGGCATTTAAAAAAGTATTTTATCTTAAAATTTTAGAATCTGCAAAGCTCGATTTGTGTGCCAAATATCAACTGGATTGGTTAAAAACTAAATGCAATATAGCGAAAAAACCAAAATAAAAATTGAACTTTGACGGCTTGTAACTCGAAAACGAATGAAAAAAATTATATGAAGCTCTACCCTTATTTTGTCAAGTAGAATCACCCCTTAAGTTTTGTGATCGATTTTTAAATCACCCTGTATAAATATTTATTCTTTTTAGCTGCGGTTACATATTTAATGCATTCACAATCAGACAAAGTTGATATTAAGAAATTCAAAGAGTTCTGTAATTTCAATAAAACGTCAGAAGAATAAAAATGTACAAACGTAAAAAGTGAATGAAGTTCAACTACTCGACAACAGATGGCGCCACTACACATATTTTACATTTTGCCACCCACAACCACCCACTTCCACCCACCCCGACCAAACTCCACTTACTCACAATGGGAGACCAAGGGGTATTGTAACCCCGACGGGAAGTTGATCGGAGTTGCGGATGATAGCGAAAATCGTGGACACACGAGACGTACATTAGCATTTTATATAATACTAGCTATGATTCCCGGCTTCGCTCGGGGTTTATATGAGACCCAAATAACCGTTGTTCTGAATGAAGTTCAAATACTCGACAACAGATGGCGCCACTACACTTACTTTCTAGATGATTCCAAAATTTTCAGAACTTTGTGTCTCCGCCAATTTGTCAAGAATGAGTGATAATATTTTACATTTTTGCCACCCACAACCACCCACTTCCACCCACCCCGACCAAACTCCCTTACTCACAATGGGAGACCAAGGGGGTATTGTAACCCCGACGGGAAGTTGATCGGAGTTGCGGATGATAGCGAAAATCGTGGACACACGAACGTACATTAGCATTTTATATAATATATTAATTAGGTTTTTAATTTGTTTCTGGGTCTTTACGGTTAGATAAACGATTTTGTAAGCGGAAACAAATTATAACATTAGGTTTTTAATTTGTTTCTGGGTTTTTACGGTTAGGTAAACGATTTTGTAAGCGGAAACAAATTATAACATTAGGTTCTTAATTTCGAAGTGACTAGGGGCACGTTGATGTGCCGCGATTATTTTTTACCGGGCATCAAAGTGGAAATTCAAACTATCCAAAATTCTTGATATAACACAAAATTGGCATACAATCTTTTATGAACATCCTTAAAAAACCTCTTTTTAGTTATTTTACACGTTTTTTTATTAAATTCTAATTCTTTTACGCCCAAAACGCTGCAACCATGCATACACCTATGTGTATAGTGGTTTCAAACATGGCGACTTGATTTAAAGCAAACCTTCTATTATATTAAGAAAGAAAGGCTTATAATCAGTAAAAACAGGTTTTAAAAGGTTTTTTAATGTAAAATGAAATATTGTGTGCCAATTTAGTGTTATATCAGGAATTTAGTGCAAAAAGAAGGGAGAATATAGTAAAAATAAGGATAGTAGACAGTAGTGACGTCATACACGTGCCCGGTAAAAAAAAATCGCGGCACATCAACGTGCCCCTAGTTACTTCGTTTTACATTGTTTCTGGGTTTTTACGGTTAGGTAAACGATTTTGTAAGCGGAAACAAATTATAAGATTAGGTTTTTGATTTGTTTCTGGGTCTTTACGGTTAGATAAAGAATTTTGTAAGCAAAAAAATTCTAAGATTGAGTTCTTAATTTGTTGCTGGGTCTTTACAGTTAGATATACGGTTTTGTAGGCAAAAACAAATTATAAGATTCGATTTTTAATTTGTTTCTGGGTCCTTACGGTTAGATAAACGATTTTGTAGGCAGAAATAAATTATACCCCATCCCCTGATCTTAAGTGAGTTTTTTCACAATTTCTCAAACCGAAATTGACTTTGTGTTCGTTAAAAATATTTAACAGCAGAAAGAAAGAAAAGATCCTTTACCCAAAAAGTTACTTTTGGTTGTTACTGGATAACATATATTTCCTGGGGGACCTGCCCAAATCTCCCAACTTTTTTTCCGTTTTCTAGCATAGGAAAAACAACTTGATGTTTGCATAGATCCGCTTCCCCATAGTAAGATTCAACTCCACTTCTTTCCATGCCTTCCCCCTGCCCATTAATGCCTCACGTAATTTATGGACGCCCCCTTTTAAGTATCGGTACAAAAAGTACTCACCACAAAAAAAAACAACCGTAATAAAATACAAAAATATAATTTTGTATATAATATATACAATACTGGAGTTTTAACAACAAAAAAATATTTTAAACTATAATATTCCATGGGACAAACGAACCTGGTTCTGGATCTTTGAGCTAAAAAAAAACATTGTTCATTATTATTTTACACTTTTTTATAATTAAGGTAATTTAATGTTTTTTTTTAAAGTAATACATACAGGGTGTCCCAACTTTATTTTTACAAAAAATTACTTCGCCTCTGCACAAGATACAAATATATAGTTAAGATTAAAAATGTTTATTTATATACACTTTTTTTCCTGACAGTACTAGTTTAATTGAAGATATGCTCTATATTGGTTAGTGCGTATTCATTTATTGGATGGTGTTTTTCTGGGTACAACTATTTTCAGTTTGCGATTTTAAAAGCATAAAATTTAATCATTTCTAATTTAAATATTAGTTAATTTTTTATTTTTATTTTTTAACTTTATTTTTAACTTGACAACGGTGGCAGACTTGCCACCAAAGCGTCGTTTTTTAATTAAATTTTTTGGGTTTTTGGGGGGTTTTTCTTTTATTTTTGTTTCAGGCGACCGGCCAGTTCATAGGGGTCAATAGGGTTGAACAGGGTCAGCTCGTATAGCCTGGGACCAGGACCGAAGCGGTCCCATTTTTTCGAGTACTAGTTAATATACAGGGTGTCTCAAAAACATAATTTTCATTTTTAAGTTGGTTTTCAAATGGAACACCCTATATATTTTAACAAATTTTGACTTTATAATAAATCTGCATCAAAAATATATAACACACTATACGTCAATTATTGCTGGTTTTTGAGATATCAGCAGTATGGTATTATACTTAATAACGACTAAAAGTAAAGAAAGAATATGATATTTTGGTTCTAATTATTTTTAAATAACTCTGTCACTGTCAAAGTGACAAAACATATAATATAACCTGCAATTAATTACCTTACATTGTAAGAGCTACTAATAAGTAAGTCAGCTATTTAGTTTATTTTAGATACATACTTACTAACCTAACTTAAAAACCCGCCATAATTGACGTAATGTTGTTTTTTAATGCAATTCAGTAAACATGTGTTAAAAATTAACTAAATTGCTGACATACCTATTAGTAGTACTTACAATGGAAGGTAATGAATTACTTGGTATTATATTATTTGTCACTTTGACAGTGACATAATTATTACAAAAAAATAATTACAACCAAAACATTACTTTATTTCTTCACTTTTATTTTTGATAATGAGTATATCAACATCCTGCTGATATCTCAACAACCAGCACTAATTGACGTATAGTGTGTTATATATTTTTGATGTAGAAATTTCATACAGAGTCAAAATTTGTTAAAATATATAGGGTGTTCCATTTAAAAAAATCTACTATAGCAAAAAAATCATTCTTTTGAGACACCTTGTATAATAACTAGAACTATCACTAAAAAGAGTGTATCCGAGTAAACATTTTCTTATTCAAGTTTATTTTGTACCTTGTACAGGGCAGAAATTATTTGGGGTATAAATAGAGTTGGGACACCCTGTATACCTACTGGGTGATGCATCGCCGGGTGGGACATAGGAAATCCCATGTAATGTTTAATGGTGTCAATTATTGGCTCCCCTAATTATTTTAGAGAAAAATTCTATTGAAGTTTATTGAAGAGCATGCAAATCTACGTCCATGGTAAAAACTTTAGATTTTTCGGTTAACCCGTTTGCTAGTTAGATGCTAATATATTTTTAAAAATTGTTACATTATTATCGCCTCATATTTATGAACAACAATAAAAATACCAGTTAGCGTGACATAACGTTGTCATTTTGAAATTTAGTGCTTTATTATTATCAAAAAATCGTAGAGCGAAAAATTAACCATGAGTCATACTACTGAAGAAAAAGTATTGATGATTAAATGGTACTATCAAGGAAATAGTTACCAAAAGGTGTCAGACATGTTCGCTGCTCAGTATTCGAATAGACCGATACCCGGAAAATCAACAGTCGATAGGACTATCAAAAAATTTGAGACCAAAGGCACAGTGATAAATAACTGCAGATGTGAAGCTAGGGAGTATCAAAGAGAAGAAAATGTAAGAGATGATAGAGACTTGGAAATTTTATTGCACGTGGAAGAAAATGAAGGGAAGGTGAGTACAAGGAAACTTCAGGATATCATAGGAAAAGATCAATCAACAGTGCTCAGATTTTGAAAAGGCATAAATACATTTCATACAAATATAGAAAGACATCAAGAGCTAAGGGATGGGGATGAAATACGACGGCGGGAATTTTGTTTTGACATGATGGAAAGGGCAAACATGGACAGGGAATTTTTAAGAAATATTTGTTTTACTGATGAGTGCACATTTACGTTAAACAATGAACCCAATCATCAAAATTACCGATACTGGAGCAAAAAAAAACCAACACAGATTTGTCGAAACGAGGACGCAATATCCACAGAAAGTAAATGTTTGGGCGGGGATTTTCAGACAACATATTATTGGATCATTTTTTCTTAATCAAAATTTAAACCAAATGGATGGCTGCCCGGCACATAATACCCTGGCTGTTCGGGAATATTTACACAATGCTTTTAATGGAAATGTTATTGGCCTACATCATACCATAAATTGGCCAGCCAGGTCTTCTGATATTTCGCCAAATGACTTCTTCCTCTGGGGCCATTTAAAAAGCATGATATACAAGGATAAAAATTACTCTAATATAGATGAGTTAAAAAATGCTATTTCTGCAGAATGCAATAAAATTTCAATTTACCAGTTAGCCAATGTAAGAAGACAATTTTATGAACGTCTGAGTTATTGTCTAGCAGTCAATGGAGGAATATTTGAAAATTTTCTTAAATCTTAAGTTTATTTCCAACATATTAATTATTGTAATAATATTAATAATTTATTGAAGCATGTAAATATTATAAATGTCATAAGTTCTTGAAATTTGTTACTCTAGTTTAGTTTAACTTAACTTAATTCGTTTGTATAAATACAACTTTAATCTTTTCACTGTACGATTTTTTGATAATAATAAAGCACTAAATTTCAAAATGACAACGTTATGTCACGCTAACTGGTATTTTTATTGTTGTTCATAAATATGAGGCGATAATAATGTAACAATTTTTAAAAATATATTAGCATCTAACTAGCAAACGGGTTAACCGAAAAATCTAAAGTTTTTACCATGGACGTAGATTTGCATGCTCTTCAATAAACTTCAATAGAATTTTTCTCTAAAATAATTAGGGAGCCAATAATTGACCCCATTAAAAATTACATGGGATTTCCTATGTCCCGCCCGGCGATGCATCACTTGGTATTATTTTAGCATTGTTTTTAATACAAAAATATACATTCTTATTTGTCAATGGAGGGACAAGTTTTAGAAAAATTTACTGAAAAAAATATTTCCAAACCAAATGTATATCATAAAAAGCTATATTGTGAAGAACTTGATTTTTATGTTTTTTTTTTTTGTGCTTACCCTAGATGTAATATTATCTATACAAGCCATCCTTATTTAGCGGCTGTGTGCTGGAGCATCCAGTCTAAAAGGCTCTGTTATACCATTTTCTTTTCTAGCTGCAGTAATAGCTTCTTTTATAGCAAATAACACTGAGGATGCTAAGAAAAGTGGTGGTTCGCCGACAGCCTAAAAGCAGATATGGATTTAATTTTTAAATATTTTTGTACGGCCTACAGCTCGCACAATGTAAACTAACCAGAACTAATCAAATGGAAGAATAAAATATGTAAATATCAATAAAATAAAGTCTAAAATGTTTCCATGCAGCTCAACAGGTGTAAAACTAACCAGAACTAGCCAAATCGAAGAACAAAACATGTAAATATCAATAAAATAAAGTCTAAAATTTTTAAATTTGATACAAAATATATTTAAATACACAGGGTGATTCAAAAATCGATCACAAAACTTAAGGGGGTGATTCTACTTGACAAAATAAGGGTAGAGCTTCATATATTTTTACAAAATGTCATTCGTTTTTGAGTTACAAGCCGTTAAAGTTCAATTTTTATTTTGTTTTTTTCGCCATATTGCATTTATTTTTTTAACCCATCCAGTTGATATTTGGCACACAAATCGAGCTTTGCAGATTCTAAAATTTTAAGACAAAAGTATTTTTTTAAATACCGCCAGAGGGCACTTTTACCTAAACTTAAAAATTTGTTTACATCATAACTTTTTATTTTGACAGAATATCGTAAAGGTAGGCATACCGTTACCTTGGCCACCCCCCACTCCTCCACCCGTGACGTCATTACGAGGAATCTTGGGCGACGCCTATTTTAGGTACTGCGCATGCGCGTCATATTTAGGAATCTTGCGCAACGCGTTATTTTGGGCGTGGTCAATCTGTCAAACGTCATCTGTCATCTGTCAAATGTCATCTGTCAAATGTCATCTGTCACCTGTCATATGTCAAAATCTCTGACGTCATATTTAGGAATCTTGCGCAACGCGTTATTTAGGGCGTGGTCAATCTGTCAAACGTCATCTGTCATCTGTCAAATGTCATCTGTCACCTGTCATATGTCAAAATCTCTGACGTCATATTTAGGAATCTTGCGCAACGCGTTATTTAGGGCGTGGTCAATCTGTCAAACGTCATCTCGTCAAATGTCAACTGTCACCTGTCATCTGTCAAATGTCATCTGTCACCTGTCATATGTCAAATCTCTTACGTCATATTTAGGAATCTTGCGCAACTCCATATTTAGGGCGCGGTCAATCTGTCAAAAGTCATCTGTCACCTGTCAAAAATTATTTCATCTCGAACAGCGCCACATTGTTTTCCTCGTGAATGTAACCAATCTTCGTTAAAACATTTTCTAGAGTAATGAGCATGAGGAGTTCCTTGTAAACCATCGAGATCTCGTCTTAGAGGTTTCTGACCATCTGCACAAGCAATGTATCGTAGTACGCCGATTGCATGATCCAAACACAAAATTTTCTTAAATGTTGTTTTGGAATGAAGTCTTTTTCCAAGTCTTTGTAGTCGTTTTTCAATGCTAAGACTGTTTTTCCATTCGTAAAGTGAATTAAGGCATGAATATGCTCATGCGCAGTACTTCCATCATCAGCTACAAGATGACATCGACACAATGAATACCATTTTAGATCAGGCAAACCTATCATTAAACCAAAATCAACTTCGTTTAGTAGTAAATGATACCATTCTTGATTGCATTGCTCGTAATCCTCGGCAACTTTACTTGGAGACAAAGGATTTACTTCGTTGATGTTTAGGAGTGTGTAGAAATCTGTATTAGATAAAACAGACATTTTAGGATAGATTTAATGATTTTTAAGCTAAGCACAATGTTTCACTTTGAATGTCTACGACAGACTGACCAAGTCTCTCTGGACTTATCTAATATATGTATTTACAATTATGACGCCTGCAGCAAAAGTCTAAACATGAACAGGTAATTAAATATGAACAGCAAAATAAACAGCTGAACAGCCCTGTATTTTCAAATACGGCACCGTTTTTAAAATACGGCACCGTTTTTAAAAATACAGCACCGTTTTTTAAAATACGGCACCGTTTTTAAATACGGCACCGTTTAAAATACGGCACTGTTTTTAAAATACGGCACCGTTTTTAAAATACGGCACCGTTTTTCTAAAATACGGCACCGTTTTTTCTAAAATACGGCACCGTTTTTTAAAATACGGCACCGTTTTAAATTTCAAGGTCAAGGTTTTCACTTGATAAGCCGGATATGTTAGAAATTACGGCCCCCACACCCCGCGCTTAAGCCATGTTAGTCACCATTACCTAGTAGCTAGTAAGCCTAAAAATGAACCCAAGTACATATTTAAAAATGAACCCAAGTACATATTTACAAATCCTTTTCGTAAGATTTTACAGGTTAGGTGAGGTGCGGCCCGCCTCAGATATTTCAAAAATACACATCTCCCTACGAACTTCATGAAAAATCCACTTGCCGTTGTGCCAGAGGCGATGAAGGCGTTAGGAAAAGGCAACAAGCTAATGAAAACGAAGAGAATTTTACAAAACAGAAAAAGGACTTTCTCCATCAGAAAATGTACAAAGAAAAACAAATTAAAAAAGCAACGATTAATTAAACAACTGTTAGAGTTGACTAAATAAAAAGCTGAATTACAAAGAGAATCAATTGTAAGACTTATTAGTCTCTTTGTAATTTAAGAATTAGTAGAATAAATAATGTACGTTAAAAAAATACATTGTTTTCTTTGCCGAAATTTCCCCTGTCCATACTGACTTAGTCCATTATCATTAACAAAATTCATATAAACGCCAGAGATTCTGTCCAATATATACTAAATTGTCCATAGGTTACTTTGTCCATGTTTCTGACTGCAATTACATGTGTTTAAATGGCATGTCCAAGATCCTATGTCTAGCAAATCTATGTTGAGACTGCATGCGTGAAGATTCATATAGGGGCTTAGGATGGTATGTTGACCACCTATTGAAGTAAGTTCGCCATTTTTTTAAATATAAGCCACGTGCTGGTAAAATGTAAGGGTTGTGTCAACGATCCATGGGGCCCGCGGGGCTACCGGAGCCTTAGACGCAGGAGCCCCGAGCGCTAGAACGCGGGGACCGAGAGCCGCAGGGCTTATCCGTGCACCCTAGGGGGTCACGTCATTTCAGTATCTGCAGCCTTATTTCAAAAACACGTGGTTTGACATATGACAGGTGACTTTTTGCGCAGTGCGATACTGCCTTATCGTCATACACGTTCGCGCGTGGCGCAATGAATTGGTCATGACTCAGGTGATCAGCTGCACCCATGGCAGCCATTTTCTAAGTCTGCAGCGATCTTTGACAGTTGCGACAGATGACTTTTTGACAGATTGACACACGCCCTAAATATACGCGTTGCGCAAGATTCCTAAATATGACGTCAAAGAGAGAATTTCTTCCGACATATGACAGGTGACAGATGACATTTGACAGATGACAGATGGCGTCTGACTGCATTTATTACGCAGACGTTTGACAGATTGACTTAAGCAATACGTCACACAAGATTCCTAAATCTGGCGTCATGAGATTTTGACATATGACAGGTGACAGATGACATGTCTTAGTTTTTGAAGTACGGTGTGTGTGAATGTTTAAAAAAACCTTTTTACATATTTAACACCCCGTAGTTCGAAAAACTAAGACGTTTAGGACTATATGTTTATATGAGAGTTTTCTTATTTTCTGTTTTATAATCGCCTCGTTAAGTTGGTCGGTTCAGGTTACTGGACACCCTGTATGTATGTAGGTAATTTGATTGAAATTGATGAAAACTTTGATCTCTAGCGGTCGTCTAAACGGTGAGGTTTATCGACTTAAATAAAAGTACCTTATTTTCAGGTTTTGATTGTCTATAAAGTGGCGCCCCAGCTTTGCGATTTCTGTCAAAATAAAAAGGTTATGATGTAAATTAATTTTAAGTTTTAGGTAAAGTGCCCTCTGGCAGTATTTAAAAGTACTTTTATTTTAAAATTTTAGAATCTGCAAAGCTCGATTTGTGTGCCAAATATCAAATGGATTGGTTAAAAAATAAATGCAATATGGCGAAAAAACCAAAATAAAATTGAACTCTGACGGCTTGTAACTCGAAAACGAGATGACATTTTGAAAAAAATTTATATGAAGCTCTACCCTTATTTTGTCAAGTAGAATCACCTTCAAGTTTCGTAATCGATTTTTGAATCACCTGTATGTCCCAATGTTGGCGATATAAAATCTTAGAATTTGAAGTAAAAGTAAGTTTCAAAGTATTATTTTATTTTTATTTTTTTTAATGTTAGCCGGCTAAGATACTTAAAGCGGCATTTACAATGCACGTGTTAATAAACTCAGGGTTAAATTATTATGTGGTTAAAGTCCTAGCTAAATGTTAAAAGCTGTCTAATGCATTGTCACCTAGATTTTCCAAATGTGGTTCACTTCTAGGGTAGAGTAAGTATACTCCTACCCTAGAAGTGAACCACAAGATGACTCGACATTGTAAAAACCGCTCTTATTCTGTTTATGGTGTTTAAATAATGATTTGCGTATAGAAGGAACAGTTTAAAAATGTAAATTCGGTTGCTCTTTGATAAGTAAAAAAATTACAAAAAAGTTAAAGCAAATAAATCGGCATGCTTGACTTCGCGGCCGCCTTTGCTATATTTCTTTTATGATATGCCGGTTGATGCAGCTGGTCATCGCACTATGGGATAGAAAAGAAGAATTTTTTGGTCAAAATTCTGAAACTTACCAATCTAACTTAAAATTAGGTGCCTTTTACTGATAAAATATTATAAATTATTACAAATGCTTTTTGGAAACCTAAAACTTATTATATGTTATTATAAATTTACACCCCCCTTAACATTATTATTTTTATTGTACATAATAAACAGTAATCCGATGATTATTATCTCATATGATATACAGGGTACGACAATAGGTATGATTTTTTAAATGGAATACCCTGAATATTATATAACCACCAAAAAATTCTTTTAAAATGCTTAAAAAAATACTACATTTGATGTGTCTATCTCAATAAGTTTCGGAAATATGACCATCCAAATATGAAAAATAATTTTAAATTAGTCTTAGAAGCGTAATAGAAATACATCTTCCCAACTTTTTTTATTTTTTAACGTATAAAATAAATAAAAAACACTGTTTTTATTGGGTATTTTCTGTGGAATCCATATCTTTCATCAGAATGCTTTTATCTTTTAGGATATACAGTGTAGGACAAAACATATTAAATTTTAAAATGGAAAACCTTGTAAATTATAAAAAAATCTTGTATCTGTCCTTACACTCAGAAGTAGCAAAAAGTAGGAGGGCAATTGTAAGTACAAAAACTGATAAAGAAAAGGTAAAAAAATCTTTGCGAGACTTCGCACGACTGCATCGAAAACACAACAATAGCTCTTATTATTTAAACTCTTTTACTTTTTTTAGTAAACAAGGCTAATAATAAACTTAGCAGATTAAATGTTGTATATTTATGTTTACTTAAAATACATTTTTAAGTTTCTTATTACCTCAATAGAAGTCGTCACATCCTTTTATAATTTTGCGTACATGTAGTTTGGAGTATCTACTTTGAAATGCATGAGCCATTAAAATTTCAAAGTTGCTTTTTGGCCAAAATAATGGATTTCTATCCCATAGTGTATCGGCGCGTCGCTGTAAAGGATAGCGGCGCCTTTGTATAAAATAGTCCGATTGCAGGCGGCCTTTTTTATGTTTTTTGTATTATTTTTAAAGGGTACCGAATTTGAGCTTTTAAAATGTTCTTACTATACCATACCTTTGAAGAGTATACAGCCCTGGAGCCGTTTGAAACGCCTTTGAGTATAGAAACGTTAAATTCTGCTGGTATATCTCCAAAACCTGGAATTTTATAGGTTCCTGGACCTCTAGTAAATAATGTTCCTGTAGGAGAATATACGAGTTCTTCTAGTACAAATAATCCATACCCCTGCATAAAGGCACCTTCTATTTGTCCTATATCTATAGCAGGATTTATACTCTCACCTATAAAAAAAAGTGAAATCATTTTTAAAAAGTTAATTTTTTTCGTATGTTTACCTAAGTCCATAACAATATCCGTTCTTAAAACTTTGTGATCTCCAGTAAGCGTATCTATTTCAACTTCGGAACAAGATGCACCGTAGGTAAAGTAAGAGAAAAGATTTCCTTCGTTCGTCTCCCAGTTATGTCCTAAATTTGGTGCTTTGTAGAAACCTTGGGCAGATAGACTAACTCTAATAAAATAAAAATATTTAGTTTAATAACCTGCTTATCAAATAAATGTTTTTTTTATTACACGCTTTTATTAGCTTGGGTTGTATGTATGTATGTACGTATGTATGTATGTATGTAACGGAATCTTTAAGCTTAATTTTCACCAACTTCCAGCAATTCGATTTCTTTGAAACTTTGCACACGTACCAAGGACCCATGACAATGCAATAATATGCAAACATTATCCCGTTATCCTGATTAGGATCGCCAGGATAAATAAATTCCTTTATAGATTTTCTGTAGGAGAGTAACAGAGAAAGAGCTAGTGCGCGATCTGCGCATTCGTGCAGTTTTGGACGTACTCTCAGCATAAGGCTGACAGAAACTTGTTCGGAGTAGTTGCGTTCTGAAACCCCATGCAACAGTGAAGCTTTAAATGAAATGATTAGATTATGAAATAGTTCGTGAAACATTTCAATATCACATGTCTGCAGAAAACTAATTGATATATCGAACTAAAAATGAAAAATAAATAATAGTTTAAAAAAAACTAAAAAAACACGCTTTTATATGGAAATTGGAAAATAATTTTTCATTACAAAGAGTTTGTATTACAGTAATAAAAGGTCAAACAATGAATCATAATTATATACCTCAAAATAGAATTATAATAAAATTTAAGATAATAACAGAATAATTTACTTCAGAATAAACGCATTGGGGTGCTTAATATATTAAATGTTATAATTATTTCATTTGTAAATATCTATGAGGGAAAAGTTATGAAAAATAGTAAAAACTAACCAGACAAAAATATTAAATTTTCTTAGGAAAAAATAGAACTATGAATATATTTTTTTCCAAAAAAGCAGTTACCTACCATGCCGCCCAAAATATCAATGGAAGAAAGAAAAGAGTTGTTCATTAATATATTAAAGTTTATTATGAAAAAATAAAACTAAACAAAAATAATTTACCTGTCGAAATACGCAGCTTGAAACCCAGTCTTTCCAGTTTCCCGAGGGATTTTTTTCCTTGTATGGCTTAAGACGTTCTTTTTATTATATTACATGCATTCTAAAAATAAATATAAACAGATAAAAAATATATCAGATAAAAAAATATATATTTTTTTTTTGGTATATTTTATCTGTTCTGTTGCCACAGAAGCATGTAATAACAAAGAACGTCTTGCCATACGAAATAAATGAGGCTGGAGAGACTGGGTTTTCGCTGCATCATTAAGTATTTTTGTTTAGTTTTGACACTGCATGTGCTTTGGCTATTGACTGAACGGCTTTCTTCTTCCATTAGCGGCATGGTTAACTTTACTGAAATGTATTCATGGTTCTATTTTCTAAGGGCAATATTTTGATTTTACTATTTTCATGGCTTTTTCCTCATAGTGTTTACAGATGAAGGCAATTATGGCATTTATTATGATTAAAGCACCCCCACGCATTTATTCTTGCTGTTGATTATCTTAGGGCCTATTACTCGAGGCTAGGTGTTTGACCTTTTATTACGTGCAAGCCAACGTGATGGCCCATTTTCAATTTCCATATAAGTGTTTTGGTTTTTTAGGCTGTATTTATTTTCATTTTTAGTTCGATATATCAGTGGTTTCTGCGGGCATGATACGGATTCTTCGCAATCTAATCATTTCGTTTGAAAGCTGTATTGGACTCGCACTGGCGAACGTGCAATCGGCTTATGAGTACGTCAGCTCGCGGCAGATCTGCATAAACTCTTTTCTCTGTTACTCTCACGAAAATCTGCAGGTTGAGATGATGAGAATGGCAGATTCCGTTCTGCATACATACATACAACAAGCATAATAAAAGATAATAAAAAGGAAACGTTTGTTTGATAAGCGGAGTGTGATAAACTTAAATGTTTTGACGTTAAGTTGATAAAGACACGAAAACTTAGGTTGCGCTGGGAAGACGGCAATCTTTCTTACTTTTACGGTGCATCTTGTTCGAAGTTGAAAATAGACTACGCTTGCTGAAGTCTGGGTTACAGAACGGATATTGTATGGACAGGTAAACAAACGAGAAAAAAATTAACTTTGCTCAGGGGCCTACTTTTTTATAGATGGCCTCCTATGAACAGGACAAGAAGGTGCTATCAGGGAGGTATGAATTATTTGTACTAGAACTCGTGCTATTCTCCTGCAGACGTGTACTGGGTCAGGAATGTTTATTCCGGGTTTTGGAGATATGCCAGCGAGAACCCGTTTACGAGAAACGATTTCAAATACGAAGGTATTACTCTTCAGAGAGTAGTGACATGAGTAGGCATTTTAAAGCTCAGTCTTCCACACAAAAGAGCTGTAAAAGCATATCGAACTATTTCAAGGCGCCATATCGCTTGGCATTGCTCAACCCTGGGATGGGAAATCCTGTTGTGCTTGGCTGAAGAATTACAATGGCTCATGCATTCAAAGAAATGAAACTCTTCCAAGAGTAAAGATGACAACTGTTGAAGATAGAAAACAAAATGGTACAGAGTAAACAAATAGCATTTGTCTGCTAAGATTTGTGTGTATATTCTTTAAAAGTAAGTAAATAATAAAATTATTGTGTTTCGTGCTGTGCGTTTTTCTTTAATCGGTTTTGGCTGCACAGTGCCCTCTAGCTTCTGATTAACAAAGGACAGATACAGATTTTATAGTAAGGTTTCCATTTAAAATTTGTATGTTTGTTACACTATATATCTAAAGGGCAAAGCATTCTGATGAAAGGCTATGGATTCTGCAGAGCCCAACAAACTGGTGTTTTTATTTATTTTATACGTTAAGCAATAAAGTTGCAGCGCTGTCACGCTTTCTAAAGACATTTAAAGTTATTTTTCGATGACTGAATGGTCACTGTTTCCGAGACTGCGAAGACTATGCACATCAAATAAGCAGTCATTTTCAAGCGTTTCAACGACGTGGTGATATAACATTCGGGTATTCCCGATCTAAAAAATGTCATACTGCTAAATAGTACCCTGTATATCAGTATGAGAGATTAATAATACGTCAGTTACCGATTTAGTATACCAGGCAAACTATTTCATTTATGTTATGTGTGTAGGTCATTATAATGTATGAAGTGTAACGTTTTGGGTTCCAAAAAGCTGTTTGTAATAATTTATAGTATTTTACCGGTAAAGCTACCTTACACAGTTGATGACCCGAAGTTTTCGGTACGTTTGGCCAAAAATACATAATTTCTATCCCATAGTGCGATGACCAACTGCATATCAAAGCAGGCATTACGCCTTGGCTAGCTTAACCACGTAATTTTGCGAAACCAATTGTTTTTAAACTGTTCGGCTTCCGCCTGCGCCGTCATTATTTACCATAAGCTGAATAAAACGATTTCAATGTCGAGTCATCCTTGTGATTCACTACAGGGTAGGGTATGCCTCCTACGATCTGTTGTTTAGGTGATAATGCATTGGGCAGCATTTAGCTGGGACCCTGTAATTTAACCTGGTTATTAACACGGCGACTCTTTATCTTAGCAAACTAACGTCAAAAAAATAAAAATAAAATATGCTTTGAAACACTTTGCACTTCAGAATTCTAAGATTTTATATCATAGTAAGGGTGATTAAAAATCGATCACGAAACTTAAGGGGGTGATTCTACTTGACATAAATAGGGGTAAGCTTCATATAAATTTTTTTCAAAATGTCATTCGTTTTCGAGTTACAAGCCGTCAGAGTTCAATTTTATTTTTGGTTTTCTTCGCCATATTGCATTTATTTTTTAACCAATCCATTTGATATTTGGCACACAAATCGACCTTTGCAGATTCTAAAATTTTAAAATAAAGTACTTTTAAAACCGCCAGGGCACTTTACCTAAAACTTAAAATTAATTTCATCATAACTTTTATTTTGACAGAAATCACCAAAGCTGGGGCGCCATTTTATAGAGCAATCAAAAACCTAAAAAATAAGGGTACTCTTTATTTAAGTCGATAAACCTCACCGTTTATGGACGCATGGACATCAAAAGTTTTCATACAATTTCAATCAAATTACCTACATACATACAAGGTGATTCTAACTCAACCGACAAACTTTACGCGAGGCGTACAGTAGAAAATAGAAAAAAACTTCATATAAGCATATGTCCTAAACGTCTTGGTTTTGAACTATGGGGATTGTTAAATATTAAAATATTACCTGCTAAAAACTAAGACGTTTAGAAGATATATCTTTGTATGTTTTTTATTTTTGTTGTAGAAATGTTTGGTCGCTGATCGAGATTGTGGTTTTGAGAGATGGTGATGAGACATGTCTGTGGTGCTTTACAAACGGCCGGGTATCGTTTAATAAAGAATATCAGTTTTGTTGTCCTGGAGCCACCTTTGCGATAATGTCAAATAAAGGTATGATGTAAACAGAATTGTACAAGTTTTTAACCCTCTGGCTTGACTATTTAAAAAATGCTACGATGTAAGTCACCAAACTTGTTCCTGACGATATATATATCAACTAGATGGTAAAAAACTATAAATGCAATGTCTTTAGCATCAAATAAAATTGAGCCTGACTTGAAAAAAAATACAAAGCTCTACCTTTTGTCAGTAAATTTAAGTTTACAGATCGTCACCTAATATATTTAAATATATTTTGTATCAAATCTAAAAATTTAGACTGTTTATTGATATTTGCATATTTTATTCTTCGAACTGGTCGGATTCTGAATTAGACCCGATGACTTGTATTACGTATAAAAAGCTATTTAAAAAAATTAAATCCCGCCAACTCTGCTTTTAGGCACGATAAACTGTTTCACCACTCTTGCGTCTCAGTCATTATTTGCTCAAGCTGACCACTGCGGCAAAGAAATGTGAACAGAGGCTGGATCAACTCAGCCTGGCGGGATGGCTGTATGAATAACTATTACATCTGGGAAACAACTTTGAAAAGACATAAAAAATCAGAGTTGTCTGGCCTGTAACATGATACATTTGGTTTGGAAATATTTTTCGGTAAGTTTCATTGGAAACAATAAGTATATTTTTGTATTAAGCAGTAACAAAATATACCAATGTTCCATCTTTCAATAGTTTATAAAAAAAAAAATCCCCATGTGTCACAATGGGGCATCAGTGTGGCTCCTATTCAGAGAAAAATTCCCTATTAAAGCGTGAAAAACATTAAGCGTCCATAGTAAAAACATTTTATTGCAGATGTAATATATATTTTTTAGACTATTTTATTATCTTATATATTATGACAACAATAAAAAGAGCATAACGATTGTCATTTAAAATTTGGTGCTTATTATTACATCGAGAGAGTAAAGCAAAATAAATAGTTACTTCTGCGAAAGAAAAACGTTGACGATTATATTGTACTTATCAGAAATAGTTACTAAGGTGTTGGGCTGTTCGCTCAATTCGGCTACCGCTAAAAATGGCGGTCGATAGGACTATCAAACTGGTGGACACAGTGATAAACAACTGCAGGCGTGGCTTTAAGTATCCAAGAGAAGAAGAAAATCAGAGACAATTGAGAGACTGGGCTTTACCGGTATTACGTGGGAAAATGAAGGGAAAGGAGGTAAGAAGGCGCTCAGATGGCATAGGAAAAAGATCAATTAACAGTGCTTCCGGATTTCATCACAAATATGTCGAGGCTAAGGAATGAGGGATGAATAAAACGGCAGGCTGTTTTGACATGATGAAAGAACAAACATGGACGAAAATTTTAAGAAAATATTTGTTGTAAGACCATTTGCGACCAAACAACGAACCCCAGTGTCAGATTACCGTGCGCAGCTGTCGAAGGCGGAGACACGTATCACGAAGTAATGTTTGAGCAGAGTTACAGGACAACGCGACCAGTTTTCTTGTCAAGAATTTGAATGCGAATTTGGCCCCAGACTACTCGAGAATAATTTTACCCATCTTTCGCGTATCCGGGAAAATCAAATGATTGCCCAACGGATGTGCCCACCTTCTTCGACACCACTTCACCAGCTGCTTGCAACAATAGTGAAACTCGATCGGTGCCTCTTTGAAATGGTGGGGGGCCTGTGTTTCGTCGCGCGATTTCCTATGTCCCCTTGTCTCACCCGGTATGTAGTGACCCAACCATTTATACTTTGGTAACCACAAGCCTGGCTGAGGCTGCAAGTAGGATAAGAAATGTTTACTCATATAGCGAGCGATGGTTCTTACACCCTATGTTTAACAGAATTTTGACTTTGGCTTACCTGTCAGCAGTACTCATGGGACCGCTCGTCACGCTCCAGCTACAGCGGTGTTGACTGTAGTTTGGCCGATCGCCTGAACAAAATAAGGCCCAAAAGGCTAAAAAAATTTGAAAAACGATACGTTTTAAATGACAAGAATCTTGCCCTCCCAGTTAAAAA